>CAXIVM010000356.1:0-10000 GCA_964035705.1 Porites rus | reverse complement strand
CGGCCAGGATCTGACACTCAGGGGCGATCAGCATCTGCGCAATCATCTCCGCAGCCTCATTCATTTGAGACGTATGCCACAGGTATGCAAGCTGAAGCCTCAGTTCCACTACGGCCCCCTCCAGGATTGGAAGAAGAGCCGGCTCCTGACGAGCTTGACCCAGTCTCGACCGAGCCCAGTGGACAATTCAGAATTCAGGCAGTTTTTGAATTTTGTTCAATCCCGTGAACAACCAACCCATCACACGGGGGAACCCTGTGAATAGAGGTGGTAGGAATTGGGATTCATGTCGGGGATACACATCCCGTCATCAGGATGACAACGAATCGGATCATGAAAGGACGAATGCAGGTCCGCCGCCGACTTTCGATGGCACCACGGACTTCAAGGATTACAAGATCAGAGCTCGACTATGGTTATCCACAACCAAGTCCAAGCCCAGGACACGTGGACCTTTGCTCCTCAAGAATCTCTCCGGGTCCGCCTTCGACAACTTCAAGTGGCTCGCCAATGATGATAGCTGGCTCAACGCCTCCGACAACGGAGAAACATTGCTGGCCAAGATGAACACCCGTGAATACTATGGCGAGGACTCCAGAGAAGACATGCTCAACTGTCTGGGTCGTCTGGCCTACCAGTTGAAGAGATCCGAGGGGGAGAATCATGCAGAGGGACTTCTGCGCTCGCTTTGAGATCGCAGTGCGAAAGGTCCGTGACCATGGAGTTCAGCTTCCGCCCGAATACCTCGGCTTCCTCTTCATCATGTCCCTTCAGCTGAACATGGAAGAGTGACGGCGAGAACTCCGACTATGAGGTTCTCTTGGCAGCCGCTGATGAGCTCGGGGTGGATGAACCGCCTGAGGAGTTCGAGGAGGCTGACGCCAGAGAGATTTTGGCGACCATGGTTAGAGACCATCGCAGCTCCGGCGGTGGAAAAGGCGGAGGAAAACGATCCTTCCACCAAGTGAATCGCATGAAGAAGAACAAGGAATTGGCCCGAGAATACGGAGTCGCTCGAAAAGGCATGGTCACTCCGGGAACTTATCGAGTTTCCATAGAAGAACTCAAGCGCCGGACCAAGTGCGCCAACTGTCGTCAGACAGGACATTGGCATCGTGAATGTCCCAGCAAGTCCGGCACATCCTCCAAAGAGGTTCAATTCCTTGAGAGCGATGAAGCGATGTTTGTGAACTTTCTCGAGTACCAGGACTTCAAGCATGGCCATGAGGTGCACCATTTAGATTTTGATCCACTGGATCAGGCAATTTTTCGATGGCATTCAGCAAAAACCGCTGACCAAATTGCCGCAGCATCCTCAGATCAGTCCATGGCGCAATACAAGGAGCGCAGTCCTGACCGCAGCACACATGAACTTTTGCTTATGGAACAGTACAAACAGTTAGCTCGTGAAGACATTGATGAGAGAACATGTGCAACAGTTGACACTGGATGCCAACGTTCAGCAATTGGTCTTGATACTTTGCATAAACTTTGTGCTGTTCAACCTAGTTCACTAGCAGTGACCATGATTCCAGAGGAGCACAAGTTCTGTAGTGTACATGGAGTATCAACAACAAGTCGTATTGCGAGCATTCCAAACAGTATTGGACCTCATGGAAGTATTTTGCGACCGGCTGTTTTTGAAGAAGAACATAGCAGCAGGGCACCGTTTCTACTTTCGCTACCATTTTTGTTGGAATGCAGAACAGTATTGGAACTGGATCCTGTTAGAGGCCTATCTATGCATTTCAGAAAATTCAATCACAAGATCGCACTACACCTTGGGCCTACAGGGGCATTGAGGGTTCCACTACATGAGTTCACTCCCACTATGATTTCACACCTACAGCAGGGAGTACAGAAGATCCAGTCCACACAGGAGCACGAAATTCTTGCGACCATGGCTCGAGCCAGCGATCATAGTCAGTCAGAGACGATCCACATCCCGGACTGCTCCAATGCAGACCCCAGGAAACAAGCGAACCCGGGCCATGGGTCCGCAACCGCAGGAGGAGATGGTCCTGATCCGCCGCTGGCGCCGCATCATGTTGCGCATCCTCCTGATGATCCAACAGGCATTGATCCACACTCTGACCTTCCGGATGAACATGCCAGGCTTCCAGGGACAGCGAGCTCGCCAAATGTCCCAAGACCTCGATCTTCTGGCCAACGAGGAACTGGACTACTTGCAAGATCAAATCCTCGACCAGACTCAGCGCAGGATGTCAGATACCGACAGCTGGTCAATGGCGTCATTGAGCCAGAAGGCGCCGATGACACCACCTCATGCTCGGGGACAAATTCCAGTCACCACAACGACGAGGAGGAAATTCCACAATGTCACTGTCGACGGCCAGCAATCCAGCTCATCACGAACGAGGAGGGCCCAAATCATGGCAGGACATTCTGGAGGTGCAGCCGGTGGTACGAACCATACCGGGCATGCAAGTTCTTCCAATGGACCAAAGTCCAGTTGAACTGGCGACCAACGGCCGGAACTCCAAGCAGCAGCCAGGCAAGTCCGGAAAACCGACACGGCTCACCATCACACAGTCCGGTGGCAGCCATCGAGCCAGTCTGCCTACACACCAGAACCACCAAGTCGGGATCCAACGGATGGATCGAACAGATCAAATGTCTCGATTGTGGGGAGATCGTCCGGAAGACGGAGAAGGCCAAACCAAAAGGGAAGACCTCCAGTTCGTCGTCAACCATTCCGACTTCGAACGACGGAACGGCCGAGTTGATGAGCCAGTGGGAGGAGTTCCAACAATTCAAGAAGATGCAGGAGCAGCTCCGCCGCTGACGACCAAATCACCCACTGAGGAGACTGAGCTGGACCTAGATCGCAAGACTATAAATCCGACAAATATACATCGGATGGAAGCATGCTTGAACAATGCAATCTGCCAGTGGAACTATTTGATTCAATTTTGTGAAGATCCCACCAAGTATGAACCTGACGTGTTCCTACAGCATGTTTGCAACAAGTTGGAACAAGACAAAAGCAAGAAGCATGTGAAGAACATTGCACAATTGTTTCATTTGGAACCCAGCAGTTTGCGACAAGTCTCCGAGATCTTCAATCCAAATCGGTTTGGACCGGCGACAAAAAGACATGGACTCAATCAGGGACAGGTTTTCGACATCACACTTGGAGATGACCTACTCCAGAAAGAAGCACAGGAAACAGTCTTTTCACACATCAGGTATGACAGGCCTGGACCTGGATTGACGATCATTTCCCCTCCATGTGGACCATTCAGTGCATTGCAAAACCTGTCAGCCTCGTTAAGGGCTAATGATTGGAATGCTGCAAAACGACATATGATCAAACTGAGAGAAGCTAGAAAACTTCTTCATTTCGCCATGCAAGTGTGTGCACTTTATCATTCATTGGGCTTGTCATTTTTATTTGAACATCCACGAACCGCTCGCTCTTGGCTGGAAAAACCCGTCCAACAGCTTCTACGACATCCCGATATCGAACTAGTTCATGGCGACCAGTGCATGCTTGGCCTCAAATCCAAGGCCACCGGCATAGCGATCAAGAAAGCAACTGGCTTCTTGGGAAACAACAAGTCCATCCTCGAGGCCCTGAAGATCAAGTGCTCAGGAGACCATCCACATGAACAGCTTGTTGGCAGCCATCAACATGGCCCGAGATCAGCACAGGCCCAGGAGTATCCTAGCTCCATGGTCAACACGATTCTCAAGGCCTATGCCAGGTCTTGCAATCTCCGGCCACATGAACTTCATCAAGTACAAGCCTATGAGCTGATCCATGAGGACTACCAGATCAATGGAAACTACTTTGAAGACCTAGAACTAAAGGAGATTTTTGCTGAACAAGATGACCTACCAGTTCAAGCGGTCTATGGTGCCCTTCAGAACCAGTTCACGGAGAGTGCAAAGGCAAATGATCTTCCAGAGTCCAGCCAACCATGGCATTTCTGGAGCCGAACTGACCTGGACACCAACAATTACCAGATCACCAAGAGTGACGGTCCTCACTTTCAGACTGTGGAGTACCGCCTGACCTTCCGTCTGCGAGACCAATCACTCATCAAGCTGGACAAGGTTAGTGAGCTAGCTGACGAACAACTCGAACAAGAGCTGCCTGAACCCAAACAGGACACCGTCACCGTGTTTGCCTGGAGACGGTCTCGTGACTTAGCTGGAGCACGGCAGATTTCATTAGAACGATTATAGTTCGTAGAGCACATGAGGGTCTAGGGCATCCTGAGCTTAATCGATTCGTTCGAATATTGAAAGCTAGCCGTGCCCGACCGGAAGTCATTGAAATTGCAAAAACCCTGAAATGTTCAGTTTGCCAGCAGTTCAGAAATCCGTCTCCCATGAAACACAGTGCACCGCCCAGAGAGAACCTCCAGTTCAACCAGCTTGTAGGAATTGATACTGTCCACCTGAGGAATCACAAGCACCAGCCGGTGCCAGCTTTGAGCATCATAGATTATTCTTCGCATTTTCAACTTGTGATCCCAATGAATAATAGTACTGCCAAAGCCGCTAGATCGGCTTACCGCCGGTGGTTGAAGATTTTTGGTGCTCCTACCCGCATGTACGGGGACCTTGGTAGTGAGTTCCGATCTGTTTTCGTACAAGCTCTAGAAGAGGATGGAACAGAATTCATCCCGAGTGCCTTGGAAACCCCGCAACAAAGAGGTTTGGTTGAACGAGCCGGTAAGACCTTTAAAATCATGCTTTATAAAACCATGGCGACTACATCATGCACCACCGAAGAAGAGTGGAAAGCATGTGTCGATACGACCACGATGATGAGAAATAGATTGTTGTTGCGTGGAGGATACTCCCCGATACAGCGTGTCATGGGATTCACACCACGACTGCCAGGGGAACTCATGATTGGGCGTGAACCTCACCTCCGAGGAAGAACTCCAAACTCAGCAGGCGACATGTCTGTGATGAGAAGCATGGAGATTCGACGTGCCGCAGCACATGCATTTTTCGAATCGGACTGCCAGCAATCCTTGCAGCAAGCCTTATATGCAGGCCCAAGGCCGTGGAGATCCTTCGATTAACCAGGACAGGTCGTGTTTTTCTTTCGTCGTGGAGCTGACACACAGAAGAAGCCGACTGACTTCTACTGGAGGGGTCCTGCTCGAGTTTTGCTTGTGGATGCACCCAACACAATTTGGTTGTCCTACCGGAACATCATCATCAAGGCTTCACCTGAACGTCTCCGACCAGCAAGTGAGGAAGAAACATTAAGTCTTTCCCAGTGGCTGGATGGACTGACAGAGCTGAAAGATCAGATGAACAACCTGAAAAACAGTGGTGTTGTTGACCTCACCCAAGAAGAGCCTCCAACTGAACAGGAATTGGGTGTCGAAGAACCAACAGATACACATGAACCACTGGAAGATCCGGATTCGGAACTTGTTCCAGCAATACAGCATGGTCCACCAGAAGAACCACCATTGTTTCCTGCACCTGCAAGACGAGTTCGTGCCAAAACAGGAGACTATGCTCCTCGGGAAGAAATTGTACCATCCATTCCTGAACCAGAACAGCATCGTTCGATTCCCATGGAAGTCGAACCACCACAACCAGAGGAGCCATCACTGGAATACTCTCCAGAACCGGAATCATCGCACAAACGAGAGGTCATCGATGTCGAGTCCGATCCGGAAGAACCAATTGAAGAACCACCTGACAAAAGACAAAGACTTGAGTTCATTGAGACGCTCTACACGGCCATTTCACAATCAGTGGCACAGAGAAAGAGAAAGGAGTTCAGAGCAACCGACTTTGAAGGTAAAGATCGTGATCGCCTGCTGAAGTCCATGACAAAAGAAATCAACCAAAATCTTGAATCAGGTGCCTACAAGCTTCTGGATATTCAGACTTCCGAGAAGATCAAGAAGACGATGCCTGACAAGATTATGGGATCTCGCTACGTCCTGACCAAGAAACCTCTTGAAGACGCAGATATTCCAAAAGCACAGCTAGAGGACCTCCTGCTGGACGATCGAACCCATGGACCAGCTAAGGCAAAAACAAGACATGTGATGCAGGGCTTTTCGGACCCTTCAGCATTGGATGGTCCAACAACTACACCACAGGTGACAAGGGATACAGTTGTTTTCATAGCACAGATACTGAGCAGCCTTCATTGGACTCCTGGCTATCTGGATTTTACTCAGGCCTTCCACTCGGGAAGCGGCATCGATCGAGAACTCTATGCTCGTCAACCGCCGGAAGGTATTCCAGGTGCTGATCCTCGACAGCTGCTCAAATTGTTGAAACATTGCTATGGATTGACAGACGGTCCGTTCAAGTGGTATGCACATTTGAGCCAATATCTTTTGTCACAGGAACCAACGGGGTTCGGGCCGCTTCACTGGCAAGGACATTGTCCACAATGAGGATGGATCCATTTTCATTGGACAACAGTATTTTGTTGAAGACAAGGTGAAGCAGATTCCAATTGATAGGAAGCGACGTCAACAGAGATTTTCAAGATGCAATGCACAAGAAATCGAACAGCTGAGAGGACAAGTGTCATGGCTTTGTAAGGAAACACGCAGTGATCTTGCTGGCCGAGTTGCATTGCTACAACAGAGTTTTCCAGCACCAAAAGTTCGGGACATTGAGCAAGCAAACAAGTTGGCTCAGGAAGCACATCAATTCAAACACCTGGGAATTCTTGTACAACCAATCAGTCTTTCAAAACTTCGAGTTGGTGTTGTGAGCGATGCCTCCTGGGGCAATGCCAGGGAGTCCAGCGAAGGACTCGAGGACAACGTGAGAGACGATTATTGGGAAGAACAAGAGACATGCTGGGTGAGACATCACAAACATCCCCGCAAGAGTTTCTTTCATCCAAGTTTTTGCACTACAGGTCCTAGTCCTCATGATCTTCAAAGAGAACGCAGAACAGAAATGCCAGTTTTTGAGGGTGAACGGTTCTGTATAACCGAAATGGATTCTTGGAATGAAACAAAAGGTATTCGCAATACAGAGCAGCAATGGGTTGGCCGCACAGTTTTCAAAAAGGCACTCAACAAAACAGATCGTATTCCACCATCACAGATCCGGAATCTTTCAGAGCAACAAGAGTGTCTGAGTAGTCAAGGAGGCCAATTCATTGTTTATTATGACGAAAGCTTGACATCTTCACAGCAGCCAACTCAGGTGACCCTTGCCGCTTGGAAGAGTTACCGCTTGAAGCGGAAAGTCGTCAGCACCTTGGGAGCAGAATGTCAAGCCCTGGTCAACGGAGTTGGACATGTGAACTGGCACCGCCTTTTGCTGTTGGAAGTGTTGAGTGGTCAATTGACATCTTCTGAGTGGGAGCTCCGCTTGTGAAAGAATTGCCATTCATTTCGGTCACCGATAGCAAATCCCTATACGATTCTCTTCGTAAGGAAGCTTGTCCTGCAGCGCAGTTCAGCGACAAAAGAGTTGCTATAGATATATCTGTACTGCGAGATGAGTTTCGCCATCAAGGCGGCTGCATCAGGTGGATAGATACACGAGCTATGATCGCAGATTCCTTAACAAAAGATTGCCTGCCCGGATATCTTCGATACATCATGGAACATGGCAAGTGGGCAATTTTCGAAGAAGGAGTAGCTCTCCAAAGGAAAGCACTCGAAAGAAAGGACATCCAAAAGAAAGTTGGAGCAGTGTCGAAAGGGTGTCCACTGACCTGACCGTTGGATGTCCTCGCCGCCGCCAACCGCGTGGCTCAAGATCTCGTTCGCCGATCGTTGTCAAACAGTGCGCCATGACACTTTGCTTTTGACCTCCCTACCACCTGTTTCATACACTATATACTACTATATGTGCTTATTTAAGTCACCCACTAAAGTCGAAGCACCAATGTTCTGGCCCAACATATCAATTGTGAACCAAACTCCAAGTTTTGTCGTCATTCCACCAAAATCCAGCCAACAGAATAAACACAATATCGCAGAATAACACAGGTATACCCAGCAAATGTGTTTTCAGTTCGCGGACTACCAGTATAGTTCCTCCGCAACCATTTCCCACGGTTTCGTGAGCGCCCCACGTTCTGGACGTTCCAGTTCGCAGTGGCGCAAAGACTCAGAACAACAAGGTGAACGTGTTACAAGGCGAAGATGTGAAAGCACTGAACTGATATTATGGTATCTGTATGTATATGTATGTATATGTGATTTTCATTGGCAAATTGCATTTTCATGTTGTTTTCTTAACCGATGTATGTACTTGTTGAAAGCAACCAATCTACCAATTGTCAACATGTGCAACTGATTTGGTGAACAAAAAACAGGCAAAACACTTGCCAATGTATTCTGTCTTCGCAAAAAATGACGTTTTGAAATTGAACGCGACTGTGAAACAATATTGAAACACATATGCACGCTGCTGCAACATCACCCGTCGCGGATATGTCCATCACAACAAAGCGTCAACGCCGAGTCTTCCAAGACTGCGTCAAGGGTTTGATTAACATGCAGAGGCAACTTCGAGGAGTCTGTTTCTTTGACGCTAACGACACTATCATAGTACGACTTCACCGCTTCCCTTATCGCTGTAAGTGGTATCCTTGGGTTTTGAAGTGGGCTGTGCGTTGCAGGTGGAACAACGCTCACTCCATACGGATCCCTCCAGGAGCCTGAAAACAGGGACCCAGGTTTGCTTTGCCGCCGGAGGATCATCCACCACTCCTCAACTCCTCATCTCCTCCCGTTTCCCCTCCTCCGGCGCGACCATCCTCCGTGCCACGCGCGACCATCCTCCGAGCCGCAGATCGTGGGCATCGTCCGGCGGCAGCGCATCAACAGTTCGCTCCATTCAGGTGGCCTTCGAAACGCGCGCGGACCGGAGCGGTGTGGCGGAAACGATGGTTAAACCGCGCGCGCGAACACGGTCGGGTCGTCTCTGGGGAAGAATGCCATGGCAGGCAGTGGAAGGGAAGGCAGTTTTGCTTAATTTGAATTGATATATAGTAGTTGAAATGTTATATAATATACACTCCCAGGTATGGTGTAGAGTTTTTTCCTGATTCTACAATCCACCTAGGGGGTGAAAGATCGAACGTCAGTTCAAACATGTCACTTCTGTGCTAAAATCAGGTTGTTCATGTCATGGAAGGTGTGAGCTGCGTATCTTAAAAGTATGTTTGTGTTTTGGAAGGGGTATAGGACAAGTCACCCGATGATTGGTACGTTTGTTGTTGTTCACCACTGGTCACTTTCATCCATTCACAGGACAAAAGCAGAACACGCACCAGTTTTTAGTTTCACCTTCGGGGGACTCGCACCCTGCTCGCACCCAGCCGAGCCACCGGAGCGCGTGAGCCACCGCGCTTTGCGGCGGAGCGCGTGAGCCACCAAGGCGTGTTGGGCTTGGATGCCTTTGTGCCCATTGGCCGCGGGTGAAGCTGACCCGCTTGGAGAAGTTCCTGGAATGGGCCGACCAGCACAGGGGGAACGGTTCCACATAGGTTCTGTCAGACATCAGGAGAACATATGAAAACTAAAGTTACTAAGACTGTTCATCAGCCATCAATCGAATGTTCACACCTTTAACGTTGTTTGGTTGTTATATGTTGCATTATGTTGCTATGTTTTGTAAGCAACCGTTGGTGATTACAATAATGGTGTTTATCTCCGGACTTCATCCATGGTGACATTGCTTCGCCTCTTCTCAGGCTTTGTTGAGCGAATCTCCCGTTCTCAGAGTCTTACAAGGAGGCTACACTATGACTATCAGCACCCCCATGCAGAGTTTACTGACGGCTTCCTGATGGCAAAATCTTTCTCGGAGCTACCAGATGGGGAACACAGCGTGGGGCGTGGCTTCACCGGGTTTGGGGCGCGTAAGAAGGGTCCATGCGAGGCCTCCGTGGATGGTTGCCAGACTCGATATTTTGGGGTCTGAGAGTCATCAGAAGTGGTGTGCGTGGACTCGTCATCATTGGCATTCAAGAAAGGGTTAATGAGCAACGAGCAACGTGTTTATTAGG
>CAXIVM010000355.1:0-21394 GCA_964035705.1 Porites rus | reverse complement strand
ACAAAAGGCTAGAGTCAACGCGGGGAAGACTACAGTACATCTGTCCATGAAAGCCCTTTTGCAGGAAGAAGTCATGGACAAGGAGAGCCAGTTCAATGGAGGGAGGGCGCCAGAAGCGGAGGCTGCCCACTCAAGATTGAGCGCTCTCCCGACACTTCAGTAACACCAAAGACCGGCTAGTGGCAGACTAACATGGCACACAATATAACACAATAATGCTGTACTGTATGTTTCTTGTCCACTTTCACTGTACCCGATCCATTTACGGACTTTTTGCGTGTTTCTCTTCATAGTCCGTAAATAGCTTCTGAAGGATAACACAAGAATACAGTGTGTCATTATTTGTCTTCATTCCTCCAAAGCCTTCTTGCAGGTTACATCCATGGACAAGGAGAACCAGTTCAATGGAGCGAGCGCGCAGGAAGCGGAGGCTGCTCAGTCCTTTTCTTGAAAGTTGAGAAGAAGAACCTGGCACACCCGAGTCTAGAGTAGCGGGATGCAGCCCACTCAACATTGAGCACTCTCGGGACACTTCAGTAATATAAGAGACCGGCCTGTGTCAGACTAACATAGAACACAAGAACATTTTTCAATATGTTCTTACTGACTCTTGCAGGCTCCATCCATGGAGAAGGAGGACAAGAGCAATGGAGCGGCCATGCCATCCCAGAAGGCTGTTGAGCATTTTTGCGATTTCTTTTTGGGGAGATGTGTCAAAAGCAAATGAATCAATCAAGACTACTGTACAGTGTAGTGGGATGCAGTTTATACATTTGCAGTATACAGTTTACATACATACAAGTCTGACAACTCACCATAGTACAAAAGGCTAGAGTCAACGCGGGGAAGACTACAGTAACATGGAACATGGACGCATTTGCTACATCTGTCCGTGAAAGCCCTTTTGCAGGCAATCCTTTCTCAGGATGAAGAAGAGCTTTCGTGGCAGATGGAAGTATCGTGTTGGGTTGACTGGTAATGATACTGGCGCTGACCCGGTCTATGTGCTTGATTCAGACACTTGGCCTGCCAATTGTCCACTACAGTAGAGGGTCAGGGGAAAACGCAGGTGCTTCCCTGAACATTTTGCAATTGGGTTACAGTCAGATTTGCCTGTACGGTTGGTTTTCATATGGGCTCTTGTCATGAAACTCCCCGGGCCCGCCGCCAAGGATTTTGCCTTTCAAGACAAGCATGCCATTCAGTGTGCTATCTTCATGGCCGATTTTCGAGATGCTGAAATCAAGACACTCAAGGCTATGAAGGTCCCGACGCTCAAACACGAAGCGCAATATCTTGAGATCAAATTTCCTCGCAGCATCAGAAGGAAACCTTTGCTGGACAAGATCCTGTTCCACCGTTGTACCCTGGCGACTATGTGCCATCAAGAGTTTCCTCAACATAGAACATATGTCTAATCTTGTCTAATTAATGTATACAAGTCTCATTTGTATGCTAGCCTATATGGTGTATATAGTTGGTGGTGAACCGGTGAACCTTTTACACTAGTCGCCCCAAGTGCCAAGGCCAAGAGCAAGTTCAGAGTGAAGTCAAACGCTTCAGGGAGGAATTCAAGGAGACATTTGGGCATTTGTTTGCAGCAGCGGAAGAAGCAAGTCCTAAGCCAGCAGATGCAAGTGAAGCCAAGCCAACAGTTGCAGCCGCAACAGCCAAGTCGGCAGAGGCAAGCAAAGCTGAATCTACAGATGCATCCGAACAGCTGCCCAACAAAGCAAAGCAGAACAAGCCTAACATAGAACAAGCAACAACACCAGCACCAGCAGCTGGAGCACCAAAGACACAGCCGACGCCACCAAAGTCAAAGGTGGTCCAGCCTAACATAGAAGCAAAAGCACCAAAGACAACGCACAAAAAAGACAAAACCACAGCAGAACCAGCACCGCCACCAAAGCCAAAGGTGGTCGAAGCAACAACACCAGCAAAAGCAGCAGCAAAAGTCAAGAAAAACAAAGCAGGAGCAGCGCCAACATCAAAGGAGGCGCAGGCTAACATAGCACATGCGTTCAAAGCAGCCGAACCTGCAGCAGCAGACGTGGCAGATTCTCAAGCACCTTACAAACCTTCAATGGTGGAGCCTGAGCTTTTGAAGTGCAAGCGTGAGCCAGGTGTTGAAGGGTTTGTGCCAGGGAAGGTGAAGAAGGAACAGATCGAACTGCCTTCCAAGACTGTTGCTATGTCCGCAGCGGGAGCTGCTCCAGAAAACGGTCACGGACTGTCCAGCTCCAGCACTGCAGCTGGCGAGGGTGACGCAGTTGTTTGCCCCGGACTCTCTTCCAGACACAGCTGAGCAAGTTGCACAGCAAAGGGATCTATATATGGCGGCAGAACTTGTGCTGCCCGGAATTGCTCTGAAAAAGATGAAGCAAGCAATGGCGGCTTCAGGTGAAGAATCTCAGCATTACTTTGGTGTCATGGCAGGCTGCACTGTCAAGATGTATCGAAAAGCCTGGTGTCCAAAAGCTTGTCATGGCAAATATGCAAGCGCACGGAAGCCTATTTTGGAAGCGAGTGAGCAAGCATCTAGCAGGACATTCAGTGTCTGCCTTTTTGGTTCCTTCCAATTCAGCTATGCATCCAACAGTGGCAACTTGGCTTATAAAGGCGCTTCAAGGCACACTAACCTAGCACAGAAACCATTTGCTGAATAGACCCTCTGGATCTATAGCTGATGATTGCAAAGGAAAGAATACATGCAATTACATTAACCTAGAACCGATGATAAGTATCACTTTTGGGAAGTACAAACATTTTTGAAACGCCTGAGGCGATAGAGCACATGCCGTTGAACCTTCATCCAAACAGCAAGCAACTGTTTATAATCGAGATCCCGTCAGAGAGCTCACTTGGCACCAGCGACAGCGACTTTTCAAACGTCAAGATTTGGCTTGTGGACTTGGACGGCAACCATGTTTGCGAGCCACCAGTGCACATCTGCGCTAACGGAAAGCTGGGTACTTTGAAGGGTGGCCTTTTGCACTTGTCCGATGCCCGCGATGTTTTGACAAAGCAGGATTTGCAGAAATTGGCTATTCAAGATACAAGCGGGATTCTTTACAAGAAGAGGACACCTGTTACCAAAGTTTTCACAGTACAGCAAGGGAAGGGAAGGACAGATTAACATAGAACATACCTAGACCATTCAGTACAGAAATACTGTAGTCTTTGTTGTGTAAGCTGTAAGTACTCCATGTTAGCGTCACGAGACATGATTGATTCTGAAGGAGACTGATGCAAGAAGCCCAACAAGCCGTAGAGCTCAAACGACAGCGGTCAGAGCGAAGTGTGGCAGATTCAGAGGAGTCTTTTGAGAAAAGCAAACAGAAGGAAGAGGAGATGTCACAAAAGCTTGATCTTTTCAACTCGGTCCTGCTTCAAATTACTGCTCCACTGGACAATCGGCCTGTGACATTCCAGAGGCTCCTGCAGCTTTTTCATCAAGCTCTTTGACATACCAGCAGGTGCTCGTCAAGCTTGCCCAGCACATAGGATATCTCACCTCTCAGATGCAGAAAGCCAAGAATGCTGCCAATCGATCTTTGAAAGAGAGAGCTGCCAGAGAGAGGCGCCAAGCAAAGAAAGATCGCAGCATGAAAAGGAAGGTCGCAGAGGCATTTCGCGCTGAAGAGCCTGAAATGATTGAGAAGAAGCAAAGATCCAAGTAACTTGGAATGAATTAGCTACGTGTGTTCTATGTTAGCAGCGCTAGAGTCACGGTCCTACTACTTACATACTGCATTGGTGTATTAGTGCATTGACCAAATACCTTGAGTATTGTTCCATGTTACAATGGCCGCAATACAACATTACAGTACTGTCCCTTGTTCCTTTGGGGTTCTTTGCACTGTAGGCAGCGGCGCAGACAGCAGTATTTTGCAAGGAAGAAGACAAAACCTGCAGGACCTGTGCTGAAGCGGCGAACCCGTCAGTATAAGACGATTGACAATGGTCATTCCTTCAACCTCTCAGAACTCCTCGCCGGGTCATCACGATTGAGCAAAAGCTGAAGGTATTGGCAAGGTGGGAGGAATTGGTCGAGATGAAAAAGAAGGCTTTAGAAGCTGCCCAAGAACCTCGGAATGAAAAACGAAAGGCGGCCAAGAAAGACGCCAGACTGGCTTTGTTGAAGACAATCCGAGCTGACACCGTCGGTGGTGCTCATCCTTACAAGTGGAAGAAGGCTGCGGAGAAGGAAGGGTGGAGAAGCCTACCGCAATTTGTCCAGTCCAGGTGCTCAGCCACATCCAATGATTGGCGAACCAGGCTGCGGCTTCCAAGAAAGGGCAGGTCTTTTAGTGGCTCCGTTCCTCTTTGCATCCAACGGGAACTTGACATGCTGATCATGAGCATTCATCAGGTCTGTCAGACGTGTCGAAACGCAAGGATATAGTGACGATGGAACATGTAGCAGCCTGGCAAGACTACAGTACAGTATTTCCACACGGGAGTATGCTATCTACATATATGTTCTATGTTAGTGTGTGGGGTGACCTCTGGCATAAGATGCACTGTAGACAGGTTACAGCACACTAGCTAAGGCAACCACCATAGCTTCTCTGATCAACGACTGGAATGCTTCTCTGGATGACCGGGCGCAAATGGTTCGAGAGTGGAACCATTCCGTGGAGCAGGATTTCAACAAGGGCAAGATCTCCGGCGAGGCTGCGTTGGCCGGGTATGAGCCTATCCCAGAAAATGTTCCCATCCCCACCACAGCATGGGTTAGATGGTGAAAAATGAACACGGTACTGTATGAAAGGCAGGGAACGGTGATGCTCCGGCGGCTGCCACGTACGGAATGTATTTTCTTGTCTGCGCGCATACCTGCAGCGACCTTCCGTACACGTTTGCCTGCTCCACTTCGATTCTTGAAACACAGTTTGTAACGAGACATCTGCCAGCAATTTCTCCACAACTGGTCATAGTTCAAAATCAAGAACTTGTGCACCCCTTCTCCGATATCAGGCTTGCTGTGTGGCGCCTACTGGCCTCCATGTCAGGATGGTTGTAAGGCAACCCAGAGCTCTCCTCTCCGGCGCGCGTCAGCATACATATACAGTACAAAATTGCATAAAAGTACAGCATGGTGGTCACATCTGGTGGATCCAGTCATTTCATGACTGGAGAGACCATGGTGGTGATGATGGAACAACTAATTTCACCAGCGCTCAAGATACAGCGTGCAAAGTGCCTCTCACGCATTTCCACCCACAGAGTCACAGAGTATGTACAGTACTGTGTACATGCCATTGAAATACCATTGTACAGACTGAAAACACAGCACTTACGGTGCAAACACAATGCCTTTTACATGCGTCATGTGCTATGTTAGTCATCCATGAGTAAGGCGCAACCTTTCTGAAGAGCATCGTGCTGCACTTTTGTGCGACGCTTGGAGCGGTAGCTTTTCAAAGCAGGGCGGCCTTGATATTCGGAGGACTTGTGATTGAAGAAACGCTTGTGTTGTAATTCATTGAGGAGGAGAGTGAGATGTTACCATGGAGAGTGAAATGTTAACGTATTTATTAACATGGAACACTGGTGTCAGGAGTGCGTGGTTCACATCGCACAACTGTGAGCCACCAAGGCTCCAGCCTGGTGGTTGGTCAACACATGGGCAACCAGTAGATTCAATGCACCAGTCGTTCAGGCAAGAAATCCGCAAGGTTGACTTGGCATCCACAGGCCATTCGTGTGATCTCCGGAACAGAGCACGTTACTTGCCTGATTGAATGCTGTGGTAGACCTGTGTCAACAAAAATCGGTGCGGTAGAGTGTTCTATGTTAAGGTATGGGAGGGTGGGGGTAGGCGGTTCTTAGAATGGCCTTACCGGCCTTGCCCAGGTTTTGAGGACTGGGACCTCAAAGCATCTGGGCAAATTGCAGCTTCAGTCAAACCCATGCCGGAGGTTCTGAATCTGACGCTTCAAGCTTGGAACTCCATTCCTTTGAAAGTTTTCCAATCGAGCTGGATCGTCGCGGGATACTTCAATGCAAATCATTTCCCAGCCGTTGACGACTCCCCTGCTGACATGACAGCCGCTCAGAAGGTCCTCGATCCGGCCGGCCTCTTGAACGCATGCTCATTGCCAGGAACCCCTCAATTTTGCGACAAGTTTGAGTGGCAAGTGCAGGACTGCAGATCAAAGCCGTTTTGTGCAGTGTTACTGTAGTGAGCTAGAGTGATCCTTTGATTTCCCTCCCGACCAAGACACGAGTGTACTTTGTTCTATGCTAGTGTTCCTAGTGTACTGTGTTCTATGTTAGGTGAGCTTCCCATGTGTCTCGCCGCTCTGGAGACTACTGTAAAGCATCGGATAGGCCTGAAAGGCTTTCCATCAGCAGGGCTCATAGATACTTCTATGCAGGAACCCACAATTCTCTCTGAGCTTCTCCCACCCACAGGATGAAGCCCAGCCAGATGTGTGGCACCCGCTACCATACGAGATTGCTCACGCTACAGTACGATGCATCACCATGCACGGGAAAGCATATCTCGAGGCCAAGCGGGAGTTGGCTGCGTAAAAAGAGCTTGATCCCAAGCAAAAGAAGTCAAAGACTCTAAAGGCCAAGGCAGCTCTGCAGGACCTTCGCGAGGTGACGCGGTATGCCGTGATGAACCGGCGTACGGGTTGGGTTGCCACTTCGGAATGGTTGAACCACCACGTGAAGATGGAGGAGGGCAAACCATGCCCGAAGGGGAAGGGAAAACTTTGGATTGTCAGTGTGCGCATTCGAGTTGTTGGCCCCTGCATAGACATAGCTATGAGCCCAGCCGATGGAAAGGCATTGAGACCCATCAGATGCTTCAGCATCCAAGACGGGGGGACGAACGCCAAGCTCAGCTCGATCGTTTCCGGATACTCCCACTTGCTCACAGATGATGATTTGGAGAAAGAAACTCATCCGTTGAGTGTGTTGTGTTCTATGTTAGCTTGCACGCTAAGGATCCTTCATACTAATCAATCTCATAGAACAATCACATAGCAACAAGTACAGGTCTCTACAGTAAAGGTTTTATGTTTCCAAGGTGCACAGTAGGGCACAGAAGACCAGTGTACTGTAGTGGAAATGCGCAGCCAAGGAGATCCAAGAAGCAGATGAAGATGCAGGATCCATTGAGTGTGAAGGCAGCGACGGCAAGGACGACATGTGGGATGAAGAGAGCCTCCCCGGCGACGACGCTGGCGTTGCAGGACTGGGGCCATCGCTCGTGGGTTGGAGGCCATCGCTAGTACTGTAGGTTTGGAGGCCATCGCTCGTGGCAGGACTAACATGGCACAAACTAACACGGCGCAAACAAACACAAACTGGAGGACAAGAAGAGGGATACATGATGGCACTTCAAATGGATCCTGCACCTGGGCTTGCGCTGGCAAAGGCACGGTGGAGAAAGTTTGGGACCCAAAGAAAAAGCGATGCTCCTCACCAATGCACGACACTGAGCCTGGTGCTTCGTCTATGCATGATGATGAGCCGGCTGGAGTGATAGGCGATGAAGTTGATGAATCCAAGTTTGTCACAGCTTGCGGCGCGCTGTCTAAGCAGAAGGGAGCATTTGAAATCAAGCATGTGCCTGCAAGTTTTTGGAAGCGTGAGGCCTTTTCCCAGCTGTCTTCCAAAGGATTGGCGAAGGTGCCACCTGGGGAAGGATGGCAAATCGCTCACCATAGTCAGACTCCCAGACTCAGCAGTGGCACGCGCGTTGCCCGCCAGGGTGGAACTACGCACCCACGTGACGTGGGGTTCCATTCGCTCAGAGCTGAAAGCTCTATGCTCAGCGTTGCAGCAGTTGTGGGATTGGTACATTCAGCAAGGCCCACCGGACGTTGCAGAGGCCAATTTGTATATCGCCCAGCTGGAGGAATTCAGCAACTCACTCAAGTTTTGACCATGAACACTTTTGGCGAACTTTTCCGATGATCTGCAAAGAACAGCGGCGCAGCGGTGCAGCAAGAAAATTGGATACAATGTTCTATGTTAGGACTGTACCGTGTTGATGGTCAATACAGTACTGTTGGCGTCCAGGCGTTTTCAGAATTCACTCACAGGAACTTGCGCTGATGTCCTGACCTGAACCAACAGGGTCTCGCCCCTGTTCCATGTTAACATGCTCCATTTCTCCATGTCCACATCATATGAAAATGTGCATTTCTGTTTGCACTTTTCAACCATTCAACCACTGTTCTACGTTGTTCTATGTTAGGACTGTTCCGTGTTGGTGGTCAATACTGTACTGTTGGCGCCCAGGCGTTTTCAGAATTCGCTCACAGGCACCTGCGCTGATGTCCTGACCTGGACCACAAGGGTCTCGCCCCTGTTCCATGTTAACATGCTCCATTGCTCCATGTCCACATCACAAGAAAATTTGATACAGTGCATTTCTTTATGCATGTTTCAACCATTCAACCACTGTTATGCTGTTCTATGTTAGGACTGGTCAGTACTGTTGGCGTCCAGGCATTTTCAGAATTCACTTGCAGGAACTTGCGCTGATGTCCTGACCTGGACCAAAAGGGTCTCGCCCCTGTTCCATGTTAACATGCTCCATTGCTCCATTTCCGCATTAATTTGCTTCGGTCAATCAAACCCAATGTGTATGTGTGGCATACAGGGGCGCAGGTTGCAGTTGACACGCGCTTGCTAATGTCCTAGTAGCGGTTGCTCCTGCTAGCTGCTGATGAACATGTTTTCCCAAAAGCCTACTGTAAAGATGTTCTTTTTCGGTTTGACAGCTTGCCCAAACTTTAGATGGAACCACAACAAAATGGTGTGCAGGACAGCCGTGAGTTAAAGCCGCGAGCGACACATACAACAGCACAGGGAGGGGAAAAAACCAGCTTGGGAGGGGTGCTGAGGTTCATCTTGAGATGAATCAATTGGAGCCGGAGATTGTTCAGCCACAGGTCTATGTTAGAATAGGACTGAGCACCTGCACATGTGCTATGTTAGTTTACAAGCTTGGGAAATCCCAGGGGTTGTTGGATGCTTCGAGTCTAACATGGAACATTTCAATATCAAACACATAGCTGCTTGTTGGCCATCAGGCATATTCTATGTTAGCATCTGCGGTTCCGCTGCAGAACCTGGCCATGCTTACTTGAGAGTGTTCTATGTTAGTCTCCAAAAACCACATAGCCTCGACCACATAGTCTCAACCGGTGCTTTCCTATTTCCCCAGGAGGTCACCGTTGCAGGTGTACCATGTTAATGAGCACTAACTTTGAGACCCGTGTTCTATGGAAGATTTCCCGGGAGTAAGGGGTGTAGCGCTTGACTATAGCCAATATATAATCCAACATAACTATAGTGGCACTATGAAATACTTGATGTTAAACTTCTCATGACTCGAAATTGTTGCATGACCCACTTTGAGACTCCCGACAACCTCTTCTTCGCTTGCCAGTCGTTTCTTTCCTAGGCTTGGCTCCGGCAGAGGCTAGAGGGGCACAAGACGGGTGATGAGGTCAACCGAACACTGGGAGTTTGGGAGAATTGTTTTTGTTGCATCTCGTCGCCCTCAAATAAGAGACAATGCACATGGAAGGATGGCCCCAAGCAGGAGACATTGGCAAAAAAGTGCAAACATTTGTTGTCTATGACCAGTGGTGTCGTCGGCCTTGGAATTGGAATGGTCCTCAGTCCTCATCCCTCATTTCTTTTAGGCGTGACGTCACTTATTCATGGGTTATACACTGACTGAAAGTGACGCCGTCAAAAAATACAGGAAGCCTAGATGGGACTTTGATGAAAGAAAGATTGCAAGAGGCTCCCAATGAATTCACCCGTTGGCCAGGTGCTGCCCATCTTGGAGACACATGGAGACACCATTCACCCATGGAGGTTCTGTTATTGGTTGGTGTTGGATAATCCAATGCCGGTTTCTCGTTTGCTTTGGGATTTCTATCACCAGAACATGCGAATCTCAGCGAAACGCATGCAATTGTTTTGACTAATTATCCTGAAGGGGATCCTCGTTTTGGGGGAGATTGCCAGAGCTTGGCCAAATACCTCCGAAAACATAGTTCCAGCATGTGGTAATGTAACAACCTGAGGATTCTCCACATCTATCACGTATCCACAGATGCAAACTCCATGCATATGGTTGGTTTCAATTTGTAAGAATCTCATGCCTGGATAGGCAGGCCCACTTTCCTTTGCTCTTTGGTCTATCTATCCTTGTTCCGAAGCTGGGACGTTCCACACTCCGCTCCGGTGCTCCATCCGGTGAGGTGCTGGACGCTGGAACGGTGCGCTTGCATTCCTCCAATCCGGAGGTGAGGAACTGGGCGATCGGGCGGCGATGTCGCCATAACCATGGAGATTCGATCTGTTTTTTGTTTTTTTTTAAATTCAACGATGGCTTAAAAGTGGACTTATATATAGTTTTCCAAGGCACTGATGTTGATCTCCATTGGGCACCCCTTGTACCTTTCGGGATGAGGTTCATATGATCAACAAAAAGGACCTTAGGTGTTACTCGTGCTTGTTGTGCAAGACCATGTGGGGATTTGCAGACTTGTTTAAGGTGCTGATTTCTGATTCAAGAATCCGAAATCTCCGATGGCTTCCCTTCCCGCGGATGTGAACACCGCCACAACTCAGCCATGTCAATATTAGCCAATATTGGTTTTAAGTGTTGACACTCACACAGCTGGCTAATATTGACTAAGATACTCACACATCTGTTTTTAGGATTAGCCAATTGACACTCTTCTGCTGGGATCCTGGGACGACCGTCACTCTTCATCTCAATCACAGAACCTCGATCGAAGAACCGCACCCGATCTCAGGCAGTCCAGGTGCAGCAGAGTGCGGAGGCACACGGAAGAGAGTATGGCTGATATGGCACATGATTCACGCAGCTATTAATTTGCCATGTACTGAAAGAAGAGCTCTTTGACCATGTCGCAGTCTTTGCATATTCCTTTGAATTTTGAGTTTTACCATCTGAAGGATTCCTGAATGAATCAAAGCAGGAAGACTAAGCGAGTCCAGATACCTATCACAAATGTCCACATTCGCTCACCAGTGGAGTTTTTTCCCCTTTCTCGGGCTTGCTGGCCTGACCTTGACAAGCGCAGGTGGATCCACGCTATGGTGTGAAGTTCCAAGTACTCATCACCTCCATGCAGGCGAACCCCGAACCCCCTCGCTACGTACTCGAGTTTCGCGAGAGGCAGTAGATTTCTTTGGCCAGAGTTTTTTTCCGAAGATCCATCATTGAGAGTTTGGTTTGGGAAGATCCATCATTTTCCGCTTTGGTGTAGCAAGTGGCCTGGGGAACTTTGGACTGAACTTCAAAGGACAAGGCCGCAGAGTGTTTTGACATGATCCTTTCAGTTTTGCCACACACAAGGCTCCAACTTCCCCCGTTGCTGTACTTGCAACGCACGAAGTCCACGCTGGGAATCTGGAACCCAGGCAGCACTCGAAAAGGGATCTATTTTCAAATGCCGATCAGTTGAAAGAATTCCAGAGGGGGTGAACGTCCATATTCCATCAGATGTCCCATCTTAGCAACGATTGTATATATATATATACTTCTTTGCAGTCCCATCATGAACTCGGAGGCTAACAACCACTCGACACTCCACTTCTTCCGCTCCTCTCGACGCTTTCTCGCGACGCTTTACGCAGAGGTGGGTACCAAGAGCTGCCGTCTCCATGCGGTGGACCCGGCGGTGAAGCGCCTCGTGGCGGCCGAGACCTCAGACGTGGACCCGGCTACCGAGGAGACCGGGTGAAGCAGCACCCACCCGTTGAGTGGGAGAGGCGTCGGAGTCTTTGGAAGTTCATGAGCGGCTAGGGACTTCGTGTCGGTCAAGGGATTCTTTTGGATCAAAGTCAAGGGATGTGAGGGAATGTGGTGTGTTCGTTCTTGACGTTTGATGACTGACATGAATATGACAGGAAGTGATTCAAGAGGGATTTTATATGGGATTTGTTTCGTGAGTCAGATTGAAAAGGTTGGGCTGACTCGTGACTCAATGACTGAAACACCCTGAAACACCCGTGCTCCTAGCAAAAGGATCTAGGACCTATATAGGTATCAGTTGATGAAGACCAGTTTTGGTGATGCAATGATGCTGGCACCCTCATTATATACACCACTTTACATGTTGTATCATGTTGAACTCACTGTAGTGGGGTAACAGCAAATCATGAGTTCATAAACCTCGGAATGACACAACGAAGCTGCAGAAGGCACGCCGCCTCGGGAATTGGAAGGGTGCCAGCAGCCTTTGTGCTATAGAATGACTTTGGTAGAAAGTACGTGGTTGCAGCAAGAGTATTGATATTTTTATATATAAGGACCACAACAAGCTGGGCCAAGAATGAAGGCCAGCCCCGCCAAGATCATATACTTTGGGACTCCCAGACATTCCCAGGTAGGTTGACCAGGTGACCCGATCGGAAACTTCCTTTGCTTCAATGGGGAAAAACATAGTCTTTGGAGTCAAGATGCACATGGAGATATGCTGGAATGTGTGGTGTCTTCCCGCGTTCCCGAACGCAAGTATGGCGGACCCATGAGGAGAGACCGGAGGAGCGGTGGACCGAACGGTACCGATCGAAGCTGGTGACGTTGAGGCCATGCTGATTGTGATTGCCGCGGACCCTCCGGAGATTAAGGCTGGAGAAGAAGCAGGTGAGCCCAGGTGTGCCCCGCAAGGTTTCTGGTCGAAAGAATGTCAACCATTTGATGTTATACTGTATGCATGTACCGTACACCTGCTTTCATGAACCCAGGCAGTTTACAGTTCGATGGTCAAAGGCTCATGAACATCATGAACCCTTTGTTATTGCTTCCAAGAACCCCCCTTATTTTGTTTGATTGTTCTGTAGACGTTGCATTCTTTCAACTGAAAGCTTAGACTTTGACCCCTCACGAATCCTCGGTCTGTGGGGCGGGTTAAAAGTGGCTTTGTGGTTTGTTTGTTCGCCTTCGAAGTCGGCCCAGGTAGGGCCTAAGATTGGAAAGGAATGCACGGAACACATGGGCCATCGACTGGTCATCTCCTCCTTGTCAATCGAAGGTGTCGGGATCTGACGCTTTGGAACAAAAACACAAAGCCTTTGACAAACAAGCTCAGATGTGCCTGTGTTTTGTGTTCAAGGTGCCGATGGTGTGGCAATATAGTCGTTGGGCCACGACAGTGGGGGCTCGGCTTCCGAACCTCGTCCGTTGGTTCGCCAGATGATCCACAACATCTCACTCCCAGTCGGGAAGCCCATGGGATGTCACTGATTACATGTATTATATATAACCCAAACGCTCCATGAGACTGCCATATATGCCGTGCAGTTGGGGTGGTTTGGGGGGTCAATGTAGTACCCAGACACTCCATGTATCGAAAATATATGCCTACGCTGATCCCCCGAACCACCCCAACTGCTCGGCAAATATGGCAGGGTGATGGAGTGTTTTGGGTCATGAAAACCTGTTGGAACATAAAGACGACAGCATTTGTCAGGGGTGGATGATTTTGGGTGAGATGATGGTGTCATGGTAACGCTGATCGAGTGTCTACTTTTGAGAACAGATATCGGAGGGAAGCGGTCCAGGAAAGTATATGAAGACTTCCCAGCACCACCCACTTCGAGTGGTTTATAGACCACCCACTACCATGTGTTTACCATCCAAGAAACATCCTTTATAATAGGCGGTTGAGGTCGATTACATTCTATTTTGTTTGGTCACCTACCAAACTTTGGTGTGCAACAAAAATGCAGCCGCTGAGTTTGAAGTACAATCATTAAGAAAGCATGGCTGCGGGTTTCGGGCATTCGTGTATTTTCTCATTGCAATTGGCTAGGAATTCACGTCAATTTGAGACAGGAACCTCTCATGGTTCGACGATCTTGATGAAATCCCACTTGTTTGCACCATTCAATCCCTTATTTGATTATAGCAAGTTGATTCTTTGTTGGAGAGGGTGAGCATAAGCCATTGGTAGGGTTACCTTTGTCATGCCAAAATTGGTACTCACTAGCCGCAGCTTGTTTTCATTTGGCACGATTTGATTCCAGCCGCCCAGATGACTACGCTCAGACTAGCCTAACGAGACAAGGGAGGGCATATGGTTTCTAATTTGATAGTTTGATGGTGCAAGAGTGCAGCTGATCCTCAGCCCAAGATTTTTGATGGACTCGTTTTCATTTTGAACCGCCCTGCATGGACCACCGTTTTTTGTTTTTTCCACGGAACCTCAATGCACCACTGTCTATCAAACCTAGAGAAACAGGTACACACCACCGCTTTGAATTACGGTCATGGCTCAGAAGGTAACACCTGTTGCAAGTACTGATGCCAAGGGTCAAGGGTTGTGTGAGCCCTTGGTTTTTCATTCTCTTCCCACCGAACCATGCGGTCAGAGGTGCTCACTGCAGTTCGAAAGCGTTTGCTCTACAAAAATGAGGCTTGACAAAGCAAACGGAGTGTGCGGAGCTTCGAACGGCATTGATGAGTGTAGCTGTCGGTCCGTTCTCCACAGATTTTGAGGACGTTGACAGGTTTCTTCTTTTGGACCGTGTTGGTCGGGCACGAGAGACCCCTTGAGACCAAGCCATTCTTTTGGGGGTCTCGTTTCTGCTGCCGCGGGTCACGTGTCCGTTCTTCGAAACAAAACGAAGCGACGAAGCAACGTTTGCGTCCGTTCGGTTTGAGTCACTCGCCCCACAGGTGTTTTCCGTCGAGGGATGCCCAAAAAGACCACATGGAGGAGAACATCATGCGGAAAATGACCTAAAAAAAAACATGGGTCCCGTTCACCTCCTGTGGTTTTTCTTAACTTTAGGTCATGCATGTAGACTTTTGATGAACCCCCCCCTTGATGTGGATGTGTTTTCTTTAATCAACAGACGCGGTCCCATTCTTTTTCCGGACTGCCCCCGAAGCACCGGCGATCCGATCCTCCGGAGCACGACGAGCACGACGTGAGCACCCGCAGGCGGTGAGGCCGCTCAAGTGACCTGGGGGGAGGGCGACCCGTTGGGCGGGGAGACCTGTTTGGTTGGATCCAGTTGGTGTGAAACGTGTGTTGAGCACCCTGGCACCAAAAAGTGAACCAGAAAGAAAGCATACTGTAGAGTGGCCAAGAGGTCAAGTTTGCATTGGTGACTTCTGCTTTTGGACAGAATGTATGGTGGGTCCCTGCAAAACCTCCGAGGATGTTTGTAGGCGTTGTTCATTTTTGTCCAGGGATTTCAGGTTGGTGACCACTTGAAGCGCCATGCACCCCCGGAGCCGCTCCTTTGGTGAGCGGCTGCGGCTGAAAATCCCTCGCCTCCGTGTCGATGATGGGCTCCAGGTGATCAAGTTGGGAACCTCCAGACAATACAATACAGGCCTGGTCTAGTGTGAATTCAATCTCCTGTTTGGCCTTTGAAGTATATAAGCCTCCCGAAGATTAACATGGAACGGCGCAGATCGCCAGTTGTAGGTTCCAAGAGCTTCCTTGAGAGGTGTTTATCGTCAGTTTTGCTCAACATAACCCGCAAATCACCTCGTTTCGGGGCCCACCTCGGGGGCCCCGGCCCTCGATAGGTACAGCATCCGCTGCTCGGAGCCGGCGCTGGTGTCGGTCCAGCCGGGGGCGCCGGAGAAGCGAGAAGGCATTGGAGATGTGGTAGATCCATTGGAATCCATGTATAAACCTAGTAGCTTCTTGTTACTAGTAGCAAATTAGCATAAATTAGCTACTACAAGCCATGTCCTTGCTCTGTTCGTAGCGATGCCCTTTGTTAGCCGGGAGCTACTATAAGCTTCTTCCTCCTTCAGCAGATACGTTGCGCATTCCAAGCGACTCAATGTCACCAGTGTGCAGATCAGCCGACGCTTGATCACATGCATAGGTACCCTCATTGCAACCCCGACCTTTCAGCTGTGTGTGTGGTACGTTTGTACTTGTTGCGCTGAAGGTAGGGAATGTGTTTCAATTCCGTAATATACAATACAGTTATAGTTATAGGCAGTCGTATAGTGATGCACTTGGAACTTGAAGAATGGACTTCAAGAAGCGCAGGTTGTTATAGCCCTGTTTTATTTGAAGGGGACATACATCTATACATTCATGAGTAAAGTTAAGCATGGTGGTCCAACTATTCCACAATAATTTGATGACACACTGGCAGACAGTCGCTTGAAGATTACCAAAGGTTTCCACGAAAGGTTTGGCGTGAAGATACGCATCCTTAGCAGTGGAAAAGATCGAGCTGCCGTCGCAGCATAGGCTCCCGTCGTTTAGGCATAGGCTCCTGAAAACAAAAACATGAATGGGTGGTTGCCGCAAAGGCTTTGAGATTACTTGCTTTGCCCAGATGATCTGTGGCATTCTCGATGCACACAACTGTTGCGGGTAGATTACATCCAGTTTTCGAGAGGTAAGTGGCCTAGAAATTATGCATCAATTAATTAGTATAGATTGTACATGCATGATTGTGTCGGTCCATTCCTGGCAACGGTATAAATACGATGTTCCAAAGAATTCACTGGAGAATCTGTTGATCCATCGACTCCACCCCATAAGATTGGACTTCGCGTTTCCGTGTTCCCACCTGTTTGGAACGCGGTTCTTGGGGCACGTTCTTGAACGGAGTCGTTTTGCCCAAAAACCCCCGCGCCCCGCGGTCGCCCTTCTCGGGCCATGCATCTGTGTGGCCCCAGGTCGCCAGAGTTGGTCATCAATTCCTTGGACACGAGAACCATCGAGCTCTTGCCGCTTGAACCATCGAGTCGTGTCACCGGACCGGTGCGGCTGTTTCTATTGTTTGTGTATCGTCTTCACGCCTCACGCCTCGGAGCGAAGTCGAAACAAAGCAGTTCGGACGATGTAGGGTCCAGGCCTTCGAATGACGGAGACGATGGGAGTCGACTAGCTGTTTCGGAAGGAGATTGATGGCCAGAGTTTGTTTCCGCGGATTCCGAACAAGCGAGCAGTGGAGCAGTGTCCCTTTGGTTCCTGATCTGAACGGTGAAACTGGGAGCCATCTTCCGTAACCTACAGCTGAAAGTTTTTTTCTCCGTAACCACCTTGGTACGGAATATCCTTCACCGTCCTGCTTTTGGACATAAGTCACCCATTTAGATTTATATGCTACTGTAAACAGAGCAGGTTCGAAAAACAAAGAGTCTCCACCAAGCACTATAGTGAAAGTAAACGAGCCAGAACAGCTACAGGCCTTTCCTAGGGCTCCAAATCCATGAGAAGGTGGGACTGGGCTGGGTGCCAGCAGGGTCCAGTCATATCCCACTTGAGGGTCCAATCATGACCGGAGCGCCCAGGTTCCATGCGGTGCCAGCCACCCTGTCATATAGCGCTGAGGTGCCAGACACGGAAAGACCCGCAGCTTTGTGAGACGATTTCCACACGACACCCTGCAGCTTCCGTATGTTCCAAGCGGTTCCAAGCCGTGCAATGGGAGACAAGCAATCCAACCATGTACAGTATGGTACAGTCATTCCACGTGGCTCTTCGTTTTCACCAGTTTTGTGTCGTTGATGTTCTGGATGCTGAGTGTTTGCGTACTGCTAATGTGTGTGTGTGTGTGTGTGTGTCGCCATCTATATATTTGTTCCATCCATGAATCGCTTCGAAACATCAATCCAATATTTCAACATATTTCAGCAGTTGTGACTTCGGCAGAATCCGGCAAAAGTCATGTCCCAGACCATTCATGTATGGCCTTTTTGCCTACTATTGTCTACTTTTTCAAAGGGTCAATTCGGGTCAATAGTCAATCTTCCCGTCCGCATGGTCTGAGTGTTGGCGACTTGGTTACTGCCGGCTCTGGACCGGCTTCGGCTGACCGGTCGACGGCGGGTGGAAGCACAGGTCTTCCTGTTCATCACCTCCGATGTCCGGTGCTCAGAGTTGAGGGGATGACGGGGGATGACACGACCCACACAGAGGGTGGACACCGCCGATGTTTGCGCATTAAGCTGGATACGACCATAAGTGCAAGGTTCTAGAAGAGGAACTTCAACAGGTGTTGCTGGCTGTTGACATATGTTCCCACCGTTGTTTTCCGGTTTCGATCTGAGTTTGTTGAAGCCAGAATAGAGATGAGCACCGCAAGAAACCTTCCAAGATGGACTAAGTAAAGGCCTTGTCATATGGAACTTGGGCGCAAGCAAAGACCTGAAAAGCGTAAGGTTGCGCAAGGGAGTTATGAGACATGCATGTTACGCATATAATCTATAGTCTATATAATAATTAGGAGCCTTCGCGTAAGCATTTCCCTTGGGAGTATGGTTCTCTCGTGTGAAAATGCAGATGCGTAAGATCTGCGTAAGGTCTTCTCCAACATCCGTGGCGCGTAAGCTCACATTGTGGTCGCGTAAGAAAGACGTGAGCAGGAGCGTAAGAAAATTATACGACATAGGGGTTTAATCATACCTATTTTGCACAGCTCAGATGGTTCACGTGTTGTCAGCCGGGAAGAACGCTTCTGGCATACATAGATCTCGAAAAAAGGGAAGTCGTTAGTTAAGCCACCTAAAACAGAAAGTGAGGACATGTTGACGTGCTTGACACATGCTGTGCCATCGAGTCGCCGTTCTTTTTTTGGATTCCACGGATACTAAACTGACTGACCAAGTTTTAATTGACTGGATGACAGGAGTCTTCCCTCCATGTAGTGCCATTGGAACAATGAGTCCAGGCCCAGCAAGCCCAAGACTCCTCAGTTTGTGGTCCTTGTTTGGTCCATCCTGTTTCAGGACCGAGTGATCTCAGAGACCCGTTTGCTGCAACTGAGCTACACCTGAGCAGTGACCCGTGGCGGGCGGTGGCGCAGCCGCACCGGCCGCAACGGGTGTGGCTGGAGCAAACTTTGGAAAAGCCGAGGACGCTGCTTGCAGCTAGAAGCTGAGAGATTTGAATGACACCTCTTCTGGAACCCTTTAAACATTTGAAAACTGGTCGGATGGGTTCGACCGGTCGTATCGGGGGGATCGTGTGAGGAGGACTGATGCGGCGAACAAGACCTTCTTCGCGGGGGATTTGCTTGCAGCGAATTTGGAGTGGTGCAGTTCCCACCCGAAAAGAACCACATGATTAGGCCATGAAGTTCAACTCTTAGATGTAGTGAGGCCAAGGAGTTTGCTGAACTGAGAAAAGGGGGTAGGTTGGTTCACGTTTTTGGACGACAGCGTTCACTCTCGAAGGTTCATGACCAATGAGAGGATCACTGAGAGCCCACGTTCGTAGCGATTGCCCCTTGTTACGTTCGTAGCTTCTTGCTACTAGTAGTAATGCACTTAGCTACTAGAAGCTTTGGTCGGGGTGAGATTCCCCTATAAGACAAAGGTACATCCCTCAGAAATAAATTCTGCCCTACCCGTGATATTCGCATGATATTTCGATTCATTATGTGCTCGGGTTCTGGAACTTTCCAGATTCAAACGATGCAGCACGAAAACAGTTTTTTTTTTGGCAAGTAAAGCAGTACTTCACCACTTCCCATCATCCCTAAACTAGACGCTAGCACCTCCATTGGTGTTCTCTTTGAAACACACCCAAGTCAAAGAAGGAACAACCTTTGCCCAAACCCAACTTTCAGACACCGGTGGTGACCAGTCTTATATGTTCTGGTGCCTTGTTTCTATTTTTTATCCAGGCATGTGATCAAACACTTGAGCTTCCCGTGAAACAAAAAAAAGAGCGAAGGACAAAGGATAAAAGCCTCCGAACAAAGTACACATTTGTAGAATACGGGCCTGCATGCTTGTCTCATGATAGGGAGACCCTCCAACGACCCCTGGAAGAGGAGAAGAAGACTAAAGCTCATTGGTTCGGGGACCCCCCCATTCATTCCATTCATTCCAGATGCACGGGCAGTTCGATTGTGCAACGACAAATGATGATTGATTCAGATTGTTTAGCGCATGCCCCGGCCGACACGCCAGCCAAGCGAGTGCTCGAAAAAGGGGCCAACGCTTTAATTCGATTGGCCGTTGGCCACCAAAGGTTCCTTGGGAATTTGTACAGGGGACCAATTCGACTCGATTGTGACAGCATGGCTGATGTTTGGGGATTGAAGGCAGTTGCTTTCATATTCATGTGAAAGACTTGCTTTTTGTTTCCTTTTTCCCGGAATTGGATTTGGCCAAGAGAGGCTTTGCAGATTCCATGCCAAAAGCAGATGAGTCACTAATGCACCGGGCGACTGGTGCTGGGGGGCGTGATTCCGCTCCGTGGGTTCAATGCTTTGAGAGGTGAACGCTTCGGTCGCAGAGGGTTTCCCCAAAAGCATCCGAGACCCGTCGTTTTTCACATGCGAAAACGCACCAGCCAAAAAGCTGGGCCCAAATGTGTGGATGAGCACCGAAACCCCAAGTCTTCAACATGTGTGACACAAACGCGGGATAAGAAGTACTACTAACCAGTGGCAAGAAATGGATCCCATCTGCAGAAACCTTCTCCCCCCCACTGCGTATACTGCGTTGATATGCAAGTGTGGAGAGGTTACATTAATATATAGACAGTTGATCGATAAAACCCTCCATTCAATCCAAATCCCAATGGGGCCTTTATATTTTTTGACATTCTATATACATGACATTACCTATGTCAGGCCTTTCGCTTTGGGTCGGTCGGCACGTGGGGAGTGGGGACGCGGCTGAACTCCCCAGCCAGCAATTCCATGTGTTTGTTCACGCCGCGGCCGTGCCAATTCCGAACGCCGCAGAAACAGGGGCAAATTTGGGTATTCATGAAATTAATATGAATCATTATGAATCAGCAAAATGAAGCATCGATGAATCGATGAGCCCAGAGTGAAATCGATTCTGACCTTTGAGCTATTAGGTTTCTACCCCAGCTTCTTGTTACTAGCGATGGCCTCCAACATCCTCCAACCTAAAATCGATGGCCTCCAGCGTTTCATCCAAGAGACTTGCTCTCAAAGCTGCGAGTTCCACCGTGGAGGACAACGGATCCGAGACCGGAACAAAAAGGGCATCGCCTATCGACCGCAGACCGCTTCGGATCGACCGGTTTCGATTCTTGGCACAAAAGGTGGCAGTGCGAGTTGATCAAATATCACCTTGGCCAAAACAGAAGTCCAAATATCACCTGGTCCAAGGCAAAAGGGTGCGTCCGATGGGGTCGATTCGTACGTTTGCAAAGTAGCTGATTGTTTGGATCCTTGTGGACCTAGCAAAGGAAAGGTTGAGCTCTCCTTTGACCAACGAGTGGGACTCTTCTGTACCACATCAGCGCGCATTCTTTGCGCAACTGGGAGCCACCCAAGCCCAGACTTGTCGATATGCTTTCCCTAGCAACTCTGATGAGGGGCGTTCACGGGCTCATCGTTTTTAACAAAGGGTTGGCGATGGAGACCTCCCAAAGATCTTTTGGTATACGGTATA
>CAXIVM010000354.1:0-23000 GCA_964035705.1 Porites rus | reverse complement strand
CGTCCCTTCACCGGTCGCCGACCGCGCCAGAGCTTTTGCCGCTTCGGAGTGCCGGCGAGCCTTCGTCGTGAGGCGCGGCAGCGACCAATCTATCGGGGGGGGCGACGAGCAATAGGTTCCAGAGCATCCTGGGACCCCAACACGACGAATGGGACTGGTTGAATATATGCCAGATTTGCTGATGGAGTGTCTGGGATTTGCAACTGCCAGTCCCAGCCTGCCAGGGGTATCACTGGATCGGCACGGTTTGATGGAGGGTCTGACTTGGGATAAAGTAAGTATAAGTAAGTTATTACAGTTGTTACTCCATCAGAACAACTATAATTGTTATATAGTTATACTCCATTTCCCAGTAGATACCTGTTTGTTACTCCAGAACAACTATGTGGATCAAGTGGTTCTGACGATCATGGCTGTGGGTCACGGCGGGCCTACCTGGTTTGACTACCCCAAATGAAAAGAATGGACTATTACGGAGGTCGCGCCCTTTTCTTCCTCTCACTTTCCAACGTTGAAGGACCCGAACGAACGTTCGTCTATGCCATGACCGGTACTTCAGTACGGTCTTACTATTATGGTCACTTGACCTCTCTTGGTTGTTCTGGCTTTGTATATGTCGGTCTCCCTATAGTTCAATACACCCATATGGATCCCATATGGATCCTGGATACCTATGTTGGATTTGAATCTCAAAAGCTGGGATGGGAGGTGTCCAAGTTAAAAGTGTATAAACATGCTAAAGTTACTAGGTAATCGTGATTCATGTTCAATCTTAGTTCATCTACCATGTTGTTGGTGGATGTTTCGCTGGCAGCAGGGCCGAAGAACATCAGAAATGTATATTGGATTCATGACTGCCACACCTGTGAATCTAGACTGGCTAGCCTATATGTATCGCTTGATCCAATCCAATCCTTGGAGAACGCAGTCTTCGAGGAAAAAAGTGCGACTGTTCAAAAAAGACATCTTTGCAGGCAGAACATCAGTATTTACTTACAGTTTAACTCCAACCAAGAGAACCATCAAAGAAATAGAAACATGAAAAAACCGCACTTCTTGCACAACTTGTTTATTTTTTTCTGAGATGTCACCCATGTCACCAGTCCTTTTCTCACATCACCTTTTGCTGTTCACTTGAACGATTCATCCCGCTTGAAAACACACCGCTCCGATCTTCACCCCAAACCATGTGGAGCCGGCTGCGCCCAAAAACCGCTGCCGCCCAGCGCAAGCGCTCGCGCTGCAGAACTACCGGCCCGGCGGTGAACCGGTCACCGGGATGTCGGTGTCCGTCGCGGCGTGGCGTCGTCGCCGCGGCCAGGTGTGGTCCAAGTGCTTGGGCGTCCGGCGCCCCATGTGCATCGTGCGGTGCGTGAAGCGTGAAGCGTGTTCTCCAATGGTGGGGAAGGTAGACTGACGACTGGCCGTTGGAAAAGACTTGTTTGATACGGCCGTACCATTTCAGAGCTTGATTGGTCAAAGAAAGCCCTGGGATCCGTGGGATCCTGTGCTCGCATGCTTTGGCTTTTAAACAAGCCTTAAAGAAGAGCCTCTTTTTTTCGTTCCACGCTGCGCTGTTCTCACCTCGCGGCCTCTATAGAGCTCTTCGGAGCAGCGCTTGCTTTTGTGAACTGAGGCGGTGGAGAGCGGAACTGCAGCGCTGCAGGAGAGGGAGGGTGTTGTTTGGTTGGAAGCCAGGGGGCTGGTGCCAGGCTGAAGACACAGGTGGGGGTGCGAGAAATTGCAAGCCCTGTTGCATATACTGGAGGTACCCCGATCATTCTTCTTTTTGTGCCCAAAAGATGGCCAAGCTGGATATCAACAGCCAGTTTGTTATAAGAATTGTGTTTTTTTGCAACTTAAGCTTTGTCCGAGCAGTTTGTCAGACGCAGAAAACCACAGATGTTTGTTGATTGCTGATACTGATACTGATTGCACACATATATGATTGCTGACTATACTCATCATTACTCCCTACGTGTGCTCTCCGCAGAGGAGGCAGCCCGCGGCATTTGCGAGTGCCTTGACGACGTCTTGGTAGGTATGATAAATGTTGATAATTTTGGGGAGGGGGTGAAAATGATAGAAAGGGGATGGTGGGACATCCCAGTCTCATTGATGGCTGTTATGTTTTTTGCGTTTATGCTCAACGTTTGTTCCTTGCTGTTGACGTTTTTTCTGTGGCTTTTGGGCCGTTTTTTGTGCTAACTATAACTCATTCCTGTTATTGGATAAGGTGGATGACAGTTTGGGTTTGTTTGCTTTCTCCGGGATAGTTTGTCTTGGAGGAGGAGTTGTTTCCTTTGTGTTTCCTTTGGTTTTGTGGCCTTCGACTTCTTGCTTCAAACGTCGAGCAGCCCAGAATGTTTGAAACACGTCAAGTTGCCTTCAGAGTCAGTATTGAAGCGACAAAAGCACAAGTTCTTCATCAAATTCAAGCTATAAGAGATTCAAAGCGACTATGAATGTCTTCGTCCAGTCCATAACGGAGTCTCAGTGTCTCAGTTTCAGAGCTCAAGTGAAGAGCTCATATGCCAACACCATGTCGACCCTGTGGTCTTTTGTTAAACATGTTACAACCATTGACGCATCGCTCCACAGCGCTGCTCAGGTGGGAATGGCTCACGGATGATGTCCTGCGATTGGACGTGGCGGAGCATTGCTCCTCGGACGGTTCGAACATGGAGAGTACGTTTTTGGTTCGGTCATGAAGTCAGCGTACGTTGGTTTCTCCCGCATCGGGACACACCGGGAGACGAACATGGAGACTTGTTCACACCCCGATTTCGCGGATTCAGGGAGTGGTGTTTTCTTTTGGAGTTCTGTCAAGCAAGCAAATCACAAAGCAACAACCCACGGCCATACCAGTATGACGTCAGCATGACTATTTTTTGGGGAGCTTCAATTTGACCGTGGCCTTCAAAGACCGAGTTCGATTCCTGGTGTTGTCTAAAACTCACACCAATGCCAGTGGTTGTTCGTTAAAGCCCATTCAATGAAATGGTTGCTGGAATCCAACAAACCGTTAAGATGTCTGTGTTGTTTCAACAAACCGTTTTCACACCTGCAGAACTCATTGTGGAATGAAGGACAGGAGCCTTTCAAAAGCCTGGGGTCAAGGTCAACGCCCAGGTGCCAATGACGTCTCCTACTTCCCTTTTGACGAGCTCGTCGAGGCATTGGTCTTGGCTCTGAGCCACGCCCCCGGCGGGACACGGATGTGGACGCGCACAGTGGCGCCTGCAGAGGCACTGTGCGGTTTGTATTGTGCCTTTAGTCAGGCAAAAGAAGCGCTCAGAAGTCTGGATGGTGGTCTGGCACAGAGGTAAAGGTGAGAAATGTAGACTCTTGATTAATGAGCCACCCATATGAAACAGATTTCCAGTGAGTTTATGGGTGAGTTTATTATAATCAAGAGTCTACATTACGTTGAATATATTTACAGTACCCTCGGGCTGCCTGCCTCCGTTTCGCTACAGTGGGACTGGGGATTGGTTTAGACCGAGAAGGAGCCATTGGAGGGACTGGAACAACAGTGATACTACACTCCCTGGAACTAACATGAATTCGTGAACTTCACTCCCTGTTTCACTCCCATACACTCGTTGCTTCGTTTCGTGGCCCTGTCTGGGACTGAATGAGGGCCCTGTCCAGGGCAGTGGTCAGATCTCCTGTCGAAGTCAACTACCACTCCCAGACACGACCTGTCTGGGACTGCCATAGGACTGCCTACATTGACCCCCAAAACCACCCCAAGGTATGGATGCCAGTCTCAGACGGATCGTCTGAGACTCTTTTTTCCAGATGATTTGTCTGCAAAAATCGTTCAACTTGGTTTTCCTCAGCGGTGCGAGACAGGTCCAGTCCGACCTCACGCCCTGCATCCGCTGGTCTTTGGGTGGTGTCCGGAAGGCTGGCCGTAGCGGCCAGACTGACCCGAACCCCAACGGCCGTGTCTGGGCAGCGAAGACTAGTCCGGAGCCGCCTCATCGCAACTCTGTACGTCCTCCGCTTCGGCAAGTCCTATGGCCAAGTCTGAACCGTCGGCCGCGCTTGGTGATCTTGGTGTCCAAAGCCACCCCACTTCGTCGCTTGACCCACCCCACTTCGCAGCCTCGAGGCCGGGATTGCGAGGTGGGCCAGCTCTGCGAAAGTGGGCTGGGGGGACCCGGAAAGTAAGAGCAAGCGCCGAGGGTGGATGGGAGGGAAGCGGTTTTGATGGTCCAACTCAGAAGTTTTTGTGGTCACTGACTGCGCTCGAAAAGTCAGTCACAAACAGATGGCATGTGACGGCATCAGTAAATAAAGACTGATCAATTGGACAAATGTTCGGGACAAAATCTCAACCGCACAAGGAAAATCATTGGTACAAGGGAGATGATGAGTAGGGGGTGCAATTGTGGGGAAGTTGCCATCAATCAAGTCTGTTGAGACATTGACCCTTTCTGATTGGGCTACAGTTGGTTGGGTCTTCTTGCTAAGGTCGAATGGTCCCTGCTTGAATTTCTATGATTGTGCTCCCAGATCGTATTTGCGTCCCGATGTAGTTCCTTCAATTGAATTATTATTCTTTGTTCTGTACTTTGCTTACAAACTGCACTGTGGCCAACCTATCCAATGAACTAATCAATGGCAGGAGGCCATCTTATTGACCTCTATCGATTACCTCATGCTGCTACACCAAGACGAACTGTCAGGTTTCCGCTTCCAGGATCAAGGTTTACTGCACGGGGTAGATGTTCCTCCAGTTGCTCCAACAAGCTAACAGCCAACCACCACTACAAAACAGGAGAATCAGATTGATCAAGACGTGCGTGAGGTGATGTTGCATCATGTTGCTTCAGTGTTTACAGAAAGCTCCCTATATGGGGTATAAATATATGAAACTCTTCCAGTCTCAAGGATGCAAACTTCCGATCCATGACGTGGCTTGCGCGAGTTTCGAGACGGCTCAGGTTACCACAGGTCCCTTTGGCACGGCAGCCTGGGGCGGTCCTTTAGATGCGTACTGGTTGTTGTTCAACCTTGAAAGTAAGTGGATCACCCGGAGGAACTTTTTGGGGATTGGGAACACCCCACTATATAAAAAGTGGTTAATCTATTTGTTCAAGAAACAAAGAGGGAGTCACCATTGGATTCTTTCAATGTGTGCCGAACGCCCAGCATGGCCAGTCATGTGATTTTCATCGATCTGACGGTTGGGGCATGCTGCAGCGTCAGCAAGGACGCTACTAGTGGCTCCTGGCTTCGCTACTAGTAACAAGAAGCGACTAGTAGAAAAGGGCATCGCTACTAGGAGCAAGAAGCTATTATAGTAGCTCCTGGCCTTACTACTAGGATCCAGAAATGCATCAGCCCTGCCATCCCCAAGGTTGCCGATGCAGCTGGAGCCACTTGGGCATGTTGGTTTTTCGCGCACCTTTGCGAGCATGTTGTTTTGAGAGTCGACCTTTGCGAAGAACAGCCCTTTTTGGAGGAGATGCGGACATGGTGCTTTGACACAGAGTTTGTATATGAATTTGTTTGGTAATGTTAATATCAATTCTCATTGGTCAAACACCACAAATCACAAGCTTAATTTATATCAAGGTTGTTTGACATGGCTTCAGTGTGAGCTAGAATCAGGAATGCACCCCACCACAAACCCTTTCATAGACCGTATATAAATGGGCCACAAAAGCGGTACCTCAGGGGTTGCTTGTTGCTTTGATTGACCTTCCAGCCTCCACAAGACGGACTGGCGGACCGAGGCCTTGGCTGTGCAGACCAGCGAGCTTCGCGAGGTTCGCGCAGGCGGTGCCGCCGTCGCACGTGGCGACGAGTCGGCGCCCACGTCCCGTTTGTTCTCAGACTTCGTACCTCCTCAGGTTTGGCATGACTGGACCGAACCCACCGTGGACCCTCTCACCTTCCCACCGAAGCGTTTCACGAAGGTAATGACTGGACCCCATGGCTTCGGGAAACATGGTGGAATGGCATGGCCGCATGGATATAGCTGGTGTTTGTCCTATCTCCGGTGATTGTTCTGTTTTGATCTGTCCACAGTGTACCGACCTGACCTGCAGCGAACCGTTGTCCCGAAACAAGACCGGTAAGGAGCCAAACATGGGCACCCCTATAGCAGGGGCTTCCCTAGCATCTTGAGACCCGGCCACAACCATCCTCGAATTACCCAAAGACTTGTTGCAGAGTGCTGGTATGTCATAACTCTGAATGTTGCAGCTGCTTTTTGTTTGATATCTATGTTTAAATGTGTTCCATTCTTTTACCCCAATTGGGTGAATCATGGTGAATCCCCCGAAACCCCTTGAAGCATGCTGTGTTCTTCCCCAAGCCTGCTCGGGGAGCGGAACGAAACCCAAGTCACACCACCGCGGGAACGCAGGTGGCCAAGCGATGCCGCCTTCGGGCGTTGGGGGCGCACAGAGACGGACGGAAAGGATAGAACAGAGTTTATAAGATGGATCTATACCCTTGGAGTCAAAGACTATACAAAGATTGGTCTGACTAGGTGATCCTTTACAAGGAATGCCCTTGACTTCAGCCAGTCAAAGTATAGTCTTTGGACTTCTAGGGTATAGACCCATACACTCCATGGGTGGGACTGGAATATATGCCTACATTGACCCCCAAAACCACCCCAATTGATCGGCATCTATGGCAGTCCCATGGAGTGTTTGGGTATATGAAAATAGATCAGTCTACCCAGCGACCGGGCCTTTCGAAACGGTGTTTTCCTATTACACAGCCATAAATAGTCAGGAACAACTGATCCACAGTGACAAATGTGACAACAGGTAGTCACAACTATACTCCATTTCCCAGACCATCCATGGGACCGTTGCGGATCAACGAACCCCCCAGAACACCACCCCTGGCCGCCATGGCCTGGGACTGGTAAATATGCCAACATCCCAAACACTGGCATCAGACGGCCAGGGGTGGTTGAGCTGAGGGGCCAATGTAGACATATACCCAATAAGTCAATGAGCTCATCTTACTGGCATTGGTCATACAAAAAACACTCTTCAAGAAGGTCAAGGACCAGGTTTTACTGGGTCAGACTGCACTTGTAGGGTGTACAGTGTATATATATATATATATATTGTATATAATCCCAGACCATCCATGGGACTGGCATATTTACCTACAAATCAGTTGGGCTGGTTTGGGGGGCCTGTGATGCTGCATGGATGGTCTGGGACCCTCACCACGACCCCAGGACCCTTTGAACTGCAGGCTTACCCTGCTTTTCGCGGTTCCAAAGCTTCTTTGAGTGTGTGTGTGTGTGAAACCCTTGTGTGTGTGTGTGTGTGTTACTTAGGTTGCCGGGTGGCGAGTGGCATTCAGTTCAGTACGCAATATCTTGTGCGTGTGTTTTACGTAGCTAGAATGGAAAGAAGATCCATCAAGTCATGTTCAGCCCAATTATTCTTTTGGTGGATCGGGAAACCGTTTTTGTGGCAACGCTGCTTGGGGAGGGAACAACATGTTTTGCCTCACAAAGCAAGTTGCGCACGAGGAGTTCTTGTGCAGGAGAAATCATGCGGGTCCCGCAACTTGGGGACTTTGAGTGTGATCCCCCAACTGCAAATCCACAGGTGTTTGAACGCACGGTAAAAATGTGCACCGGTCTCCACAAGGGGCAGGCTCCACGGTTCTCACCTGGAGTGAAGCACCAGAAAAAGGTTGATTTCGTGTTTGGTCGTTTTGAAGCGTTTGGGCCATACTAAATTCTGCCACCACAACACACCAGCTTCTTGGCACGTGCTTTGCCAACTTGCAGGAAACTCGAACTAGCTGGCACTATCATGCAGATGTCTTCTTCAATGTCAGGTTTTTCTTGGGTTTTTGCTGGTTCTCCTTCCCCGCAGACGTGGGGTGAAGTGTGAAGGGTGTGAAGTCTCTTGGCACGATGCAGGTCGTGCCCTTCAAAGGCTTCTCCAACTATGCTTGTCCCTTCGCCTTTTTGGCGGATCGTCTTGAAACTGCCGGGAGACCTGGTGCCGGACCCGGCCCGACCGCCAACCCCGGTCGGCTGAGTGACGGTGAGCGCTTAGCGGTGGAGGGAGAGTGCGGGGAGAGAGGCGAGAGGCGCAGTGGTTCGAGTCGGATGACTCGGGTTGGTTGGCTTCGTTGGGGATGTTTTTGTATGAATCATGATGTGAATGTGGTCCGAGGATTTGAATCTGACTTGAGAATGTTGGAAACCATGAGTTCTTGTGAGATGTTGATGGGCTGCAAGAACCAATCATCAGATTTCGGGGAGTAGTGATCCCAGTCTCATCCAGTCTCCTTCCCAATGCAGTTTTTTGGAATACACTTTTGGCTGTCAGATGCTTTCGGCAAGTCTCTACTTAGATCTACTTAGCCCGTTTGATTGACTGATTCGTCTATCACAACTCATTCAGACCAAGTAAGTATCCACCCCATCCACCAGACTGAGTTGCCATGTCTTTACTTTCCTCGTCCATCAGGTGCAAACCATCATGATACATCTGAAGATTCTCCGCGCTATCCGCACCCAACAAATACACATCCGCCCATCTCCGAGCTCCACATCACACGCCGCACGCACGACCCGGAGATGAATCCATCGGCGCGCCGAACAAGGCCGCGCTGCGCCGCGCCATCCGCAGGCCTATCCCATCTTTCGGTCCTTCTACTGCCGCCATCTCTGCCGACTGCCGGGAACCTCGACGGCTCTCCGTGCGTGGCGTCCGTTCCAGACTGACTGCCGACGTCCGGGAATGAGGATGGTGGTATCCTGCTGGATCCATTTCGGAATCTCTACTAACCCCAGGGCTCCTGGCCTGCCTCCGTTTCGAAGGTGGTTGGGGTGGGTGCTGTTGGGGGTCTAACCACAGAACCTGAGGAGATGGTTCCAGGGCTTCCGGAGGGGAGAACCCCCCGAAATCGGACTCCGCCGGCTGGAGATTGACTGAATCATGGGTCGATGTCCGAAAGCCGCTCCAGCAAAAGGGGTCGCCCTATCCCAGGCGCGACTAATGGGACTGGCATATATGCCGCCCCAGACAGACCCCCAACTGATCGGTAAATATGCCAGTCCCATGGAGCGTTTGGGTATTAAAATAAACGAGCAAATCAAGCTTCTTCAGTTCGTGACACGTGAGGGTCTCAGTCACTGATAGAAAGTTTATATACAATTGCTTGTCCAGAACCCTGCCCAAATTAGTCTGTAGATGTTACTTGTGCACCAACTACCATACTGAGTAGTTCATGAATTTTATACATGTTTCAATGTCTTCATACTTGATATCCATCGGCCAAATCAAGGTACCAGGACAGGATGATGTTGCGTTTGCTCAAGTTTCACCCCGGTGTGAGACACTTAGAGTTGAATGAACAGTGCTCCTGGAACAGCTATGAACCCCGAAAAGAACTTTGAGCAAGCACTGGAATCTATGCATGAGGTTTGGTGGGCAAGCACAGAATCCGTGCATTTCTTTGAAGGCACCTTTTTGGAGTTGGGCTGAACGAAAATCTTTCAAATCTGTCAAATTCATGGCCTCCAACACTCCTCCTTCTGTTTCAAGTGGTAAGGGTTCAACAGCCCTGGCTCTCCGCAAATCCCGCCAACCTCCTCACAGCCGGGCCTTCAGTGCCAAATGCCGCTCGCCCACTCCGCTCGCGCTGAAGAGCCTTGAAGGCATACCATCTCCGATCACCCTGAGACGCCGGGGAGCCCGTCGTGCAAGGCCATGTGTCTCGAATGTGCGATGCCCTGTGCCCCCCCAAAAGAGTATATAGATGGTGCTAGGAGCATCGACTGGCAAGACCTGTGAGATACTTTGGCATGTTGAACATCGACCTGCATGGAGAACCTCGAAGGTGTTGGGTTCCGATGAGCGAGCGAGCTGCTCAGATGAGCAAGGGAGCTGTTTTTTTTCGTGAGCTGGTCAGTTGGTGGACCTGGCTGTCCTGAGAGATCGCTGGAATTGTGCAGCACAACGCATCACAACCCCCAAGTTTGATGGTTTATATGGACACCCAGCTTTTCAAGACATGTAAAAAGGGGTGCAGTGCCATCTACTCCATGTTGAGTTGAATACAGGAGCAGAGGAGGCCCATGAGGAGACCCATGAGAACGTTCCCCCCGAAAACAGAACGAGCGCTGCCTGGGATGCAGGAGGGCGTTGAAGGGCCTAAACCTTCTCATGGAGGTTTGACAAGTAGAGCCTGGAGGAGCCTGTAGAGCCGTTTCCACAACACCGGCTAATCAGACGGGACGATTAGCAGGGAAGAGGTAGGAACTCTGCATTTGTTTGATCAACATCATTTTTCATGACAGTCAGTATATGCCTCAGTATGTAAAGACTGGTTTCATTCAGATAAAACGACCTGATAAACCTTGTTAGTCAAGAACTGGACCTGGACCCGAACTGTTGCCGCAGCTCACAGCCCAAGTCCCCGTGCCTTCCCAAAGTCCCACCGCCTCCCGATTGGAGCTGCCATGGGGAAGAAACTGGCACGAGCCCGGGGATAGATCCCACCGTGTCCGGTGTCCACGATGCAACGCGTGCGCTGGCGGTGGGATCTCTCCGACTTTGGTCTCGAAAGCGCGGCGTGGTGTTACTTAAGATATTTTTTAATTTTCTCTACGGGCAAACCCTCTTCTATAGAGAAGATTTTGTATTTTTCCAGTTCCCTAAACAAATCTAAGGACGAGAGCGGCGAATGGCTCGGCACCGTCAGCGAGATCAAGTGGGATGGAAACTTGTGGCGAGTGAGAGTCCGACTGGATAATTGTAAAGATAGTGGTCAGTGGCTTAAAGCCACTGAAGTATCACCAGTAAAGACTTCTAAGAAGTCCAAGAAGTAAAAAAGAGCGAGCGACCATGGAGATGGGAAACGGGAAAATGGGAAAGGGAAAAACAACAAATAAACGAAAACCGGAAAAGGAATAGGCTCAAGCTCAAAGGTTCTAGTGAAATCCAGGTGAAACCCCCCAGGCCAAGGCCATCGCTACTAGGTTGGAGGCGATGGCTATTAGGTTGGAGGCCATGACTACTAGTAGCTCTAGAAGCTACGAACGTAACAAGGAGACATTGGAGTCCCAAGTTCCCGTCTTCGCAGACGAAAAGGCTCTTGTCGCTGTGTGCTCTCTTCGAGCAGCTGGTCGTCTCAACCGCGCCACGGGCGGCGCAACACTTGCAGCGGTGGCCCCAGCGGGGGGTGGAGGCGGTGGTGGACATGGAGTCAAGTGGCCTGTGACACAAAAGCTTGGGAACCTGGAGAGGCCAGTGAGCCAGGATTCTTGACTTGACTGGATACTTGCTGAGGGCAACCCTGAAAAGAAACCTTTTGCCGGATTACCCTCAATGTCCCTCAATATCAGTATGAGTTGTTTTTCTTGTGTGTGTGGTGGTTGCTAAGCAGGAGACTGCATAGTGGACATGGTGATTTTAAGTCTACAAGGATACGTGAAGCCATGCCAAGGTTCGAGCCACAATGATGTCATATGGAGGTAAAGGAAATCGGTACGACGAGGGGAAAGGGATGTGCGCAGCTTCTAAGTTGCAGTGCCAGCACAAATATCAATAGAAATGTCGGTTTCAATTCTTCCTGGGTGGTCAAGAAGAAACTGTGCATGTTCTTCATACTTTAGGCTGAGCAGTTAAAGAGACAGTTCCATAGTCCTTTTCCAGATGCACTTCACCATATAATATCGAGCGAGCTGTAAAATGGCACGCCTTGCCACGCCACGCACGAACCAGGTTTGTCCTTGACTCCTCACCACTGCGCTACTCGGATTTAAAAATGTCGTTTGTTTGCAATAGGAGTCATCCAATCTAGTTTGAATTGTCAAGGTTTGTTTGTTGGTATAGTACAAAAAAAAATTGTAAGAACAAGGGCCAGGGTTCCATGCGGGCATTTAAAAGTTTTTGTTAGCCTGGATAGCTTGGGATCGAGTTGTTATTGATGTGATTGTTTGAACAGTCATGACGAACAAGAAGGAAAACCATTGGTGCTGCAATGGAAAGTTAAAGCAAACATAGCAACTTGCAAGTATTCACACATGTGCTTCAAGGTGGAAAGAGACAGAGAGAGATAGGGGGAGCTGGTTTTGCGTCCAGGCTATGCCTTCCACTGGATCGTCACTGGCTTCGTGGGAAGCCAAGACCTTAGTTTTGAACGGTGTGACTCGGACGAGCCCTCAGAGCATCCGAGAGCGAACTGCAGCCGTGGTGGCTGCAGGTCTTGTGGCGACGACGCGCGCGGCGGCTCGCTAGTTCAAGAAACTCCTTGAACAACGATCCATGGAGGAACACCAACTGGACATGATTTGGAGGAAACTCCGAAGTCGCCACCATGGCGGAAGTTTCCGTCACGCGAAGCCCACCAGTTGCTGGAAGGCCGCATTACGTGCAACCATTCCATTGATATTAAGACCCCGGCCATTCAATTCCACTTAAAAGTAATCGTCAGCGCCTGAATCTGAAGTGGGTTGTTTCTCAATGTTGCTAATTCTCTTCTCGAACTTCTTTATTTTCTCCACAGATAGCTCAAACACAAAATTTGTATTTTCAGTGCCGCATCAAGCACAATTAATCCAATTTCTGCCCAACAGAATCATGCACCCTTCCGTCATCGTGAGGAATGAAAATGAATCCTCGACCAGTCAAGAAGCCTCCCAACCTTGATGTCGGGAGATTCAGGATGTCATGCATAGTCACGGAAGAAAGAACAACTGTGGTTGGAAGCATTTGGAAAATGAAGGCTCTCTTTTGTGATGTAGTGCGGATGTCCATGGCCCTCAAGCCTTCATTTGTTTGCCACGGACTATAGAATTCAGTACTGGCAATGCAACAAGACTTGTAACATAGTCTGGGCAGCTGCCATGGATCTATTGGCAACTTGACTGATAGTGATAGTGGTAGATTCAGGCTGGGAGAACCAGTGACCTAATGGAAACTAAGATTCACCAACAACTTCTTGAACTAGATTGTTTGCCTGAAAGCAACCAGACGGCACGGTTCCTCCGAAAGAAGCCATAGACAGATGACCAAAGTACTTGAATATATATATATATATCCCTATGGATCCAAGTACCCTCTAAGAAGGTGTTTGGGGTGGGTGCCAGGAGGGTCCAAGTACCTTTTGAGGAGGTACGACTGGATCCCTAGGGTATGGGTGGGGATTCAACGGTTGTCCCAGGGTTTTCGGACGATGGCCCAGTCTCCGTCACCCGAAGTCCACCCCGCCTCGTTTCATTGCCCCCAACCTCCACCCGGAGGTCTACCGGCCGAAGAGGTCCTGCAACTGTGGGACCGCGTGCTCGGGCTCGGGACGCCCAGTCCACCCACACGTTGGCCGATGTCCGAGGGCCCTAAACCTCCAGACGGCCCATCTCCCAGGTGACCGGTGGTCAGACAGACCCCCCAAGACCTCCCACCCCAAGCGCCCATCGAACCGATGGCCGGAGGGGACGGCCAGGAGGTGAGAAAGATCGTTCTGGTGGAGATGGGGCGAGTCCTGGGTCCTGACTTACTGGGAGCCGGATGTATCGAAGAGTTTCAGACATTGTCGATTGAGAGTAGATGGGCATGATGGCACAATCCCCAAGTCTACATCGGCTTTGCACATCCTTTGGTACCACCTAAATGCAGTTCGGTGGGGTGTTCTGACCACCACCAGGTAGGGAAAACATGGAGATCTTCTCGGATCGGATTGCGCCGGCACGAATCCGCCCACTGGGCCATTCCAGGTTTGACTCTGTGGCGCTGGTGCCCATCTTGGCGGCGGCCATCGTGGCGCTGCGCTCCAAGCTGATCCTGGCCGCGCGGCGTCCCGAGGTCGGCGGAGTGGCTGAGAGACGAGAGGGATGGGAGATGAGGTGGATGATGGGTGGATGATGGGGTGATGAAAGAGGATGAAAGAGGATAAAAGGCGTACACCTCAACTTGTTGATGTTGCTTTATTGTTGATACTTGTGTTGAGAACGGTCCCTAAGTTCAAAGATGTTTGGACCAGGGTAATTGGTCTGAACATTTTTAGGCTTGGGTCTGCGGCCCAGCTTTCCAGGAAACTGTGCACTCCTACTGTTCACTCATACTGTTGAAGGCAACAAGTCAGTAAGTGTGTGTGTGTGTGTGTGTTTGTATTAGACCGAAGCCTTTCACCTTGATGTGACTGGTTGTCCAGTGTTGGCACTGCGGTTGCTTGTCTTTTGTCCCTCCCGCCTTCCCAAAAACTAGGGGGTGTTATTGCCCTACACTGATGTTCTACCAATGGCCATGTTGTTCTGTGCGACACAGATCCGTGGGCCTCATACCCCGATCTGTGGAGAGACAGTGTTTGGGCTCTTATTTGTTTGGCAGATTGAGATTTGTCGTTGACCTCTTGGCCCCGCCTTTCTTGTCTTTGGCAGGCGCTCAACTGGGTTACAGTCAAGTAAGAAAGACAAGTGAGGACCTAGTTCAGGAGATCTTGATCGTTTAAGGTGCATTTCTAAAAACTCGTTCAAGCGGTCCAAATGACCTCACTTTGTAGATGATAAGGTAGACATGTAGTGCAATGCGAATAAAATCACCAATGTGTTGCCCTGACGTGTCCAGGAGGTGCAGTTGGTCTTCTCGGACATTTCCTGCCCCTTCCTCAGCTCTACTTCGGAAAAGAAATGTGGTTGCCATTGTGAGAGTGTTTTACAATCGACCTGTTGGTCAGGATCTCACCGTTTGGTACAGGGAATGCTCACTGCTCCCGTGCCTTTGTTTCTCTCCGAAGTAGGTGCTATGTTGACTTGGAGGAGGAGTGTGGACCAATGATCTTGGGAAGCTGAAAATCATTGTGAAATCCAAACATCAAAGATCATCCATTGTGGTTTGGCCCTGCAACCTTGGTGAACATCCTGGCCATGAATGGGATTGGCCTCATCTGGAATGGTGTCCGCACGTGGCAAAATGTTGACAATCACATGATTGCAAGTTGGTGAATCTCCAGTTCGTAGCGATATTCCAAATGATGTTTCTAAGGTTTGGTTGGTTTTTGTAAACGATGACTCGGAAATTGATGTATTATGATGTTTCGGTCTCAGCAACCTAGAAGTGCAGTATAGTAGAGAGCAGAAGCCGCAATCGAACTTTGTGGTTTCACGGTGAAACAGGGCCTTGCACTGTTTCTTGCAGCAATGGGCCGCCAGTCGCTTGACTTAGGTGTCAAGGCCATTCCCTTGTCTGGATTGCCCAGCATCGCCTTGGAGCACCACACTCGTTTGGTGGTAGAACGTGTAGGAAACGGGTGAAAGTGGTTTGTGGGTGGAAGAAGTCCGAAACAAAAGGGAAAGAACAAAGATCCTGCAAGCTGAAGAGCACGTAAGACGTCAAAACGTTACCGTCATCGGTTCCATGTTGTTCATGCGTGTTTGTTTTCCCCATAGAATTTCACCAGCAAGACAACGAAAGCTTTGAGGGTCATACATTCCATCAACATGTTGTTTGAACATGTTTGAACTTGACATGGGGAGAGGAATGACGAAGTGGTCGTACATGCCCCGGTGTTCTGACCACGAGTATGTGTTCTTCCAGGAGTGTGACACGACATCTTAAGATTTGGACCACACCAGTGGGTGAGTTGAATCTGGATGTTCCCATCCACGCGATTGGAGTTTTACCCTAAGAATCATTGGACCCTGTTATGGAGGGTGACCTGACCCTGCAGGTTCCGCAGGGGGCCCTTGGACCCGAACCAAACCTTCACCGAACTGAGGGTCCTTGATTCTTAGGGTATACGATGTTTTACGGTTTCTAGAATCGTAGATTCGGAGATAGCCAAGGATCGAACCCTTCGGAGGTCGATCGCCCCATGGAAAGGCAGGCGTTGGCTTAAGGGATGTGAGCTGCGGAGAACCTCAAACCATCCGATGCCTAGATCTTCCAACACCACAGTCCCCTTCTGCCGTTTCATCCTTAAAACCAGCCAAGTTCGGGCATTGGATCATGTACCACCTGACTACTTGGTGGCACTCCTCCAAGTCGGCTGGATCCCCGGTCCAGGAACCACCGGGAAGACCCCGGTTTCCACCGAACCCACCGAACCAGAAGGCGTTCCGGGACTCGTGGATGGATGGCGCAGGTTCGGACCGTTTAGGGGTCATGTTCGGCTCGATTCATCACGCTGGAGTCCGGGAGTGGCAGGAGTCCGACCGGATCGCGAGAGTGGCCCCAACTTCCAAGGGTCTATGGAATCTTCCAAGGTGGGGGGGTCGGTGGTTGGCATTTGCCGGACGGATCCACCGACCCAGGTTGCAGTCCTTCCTTTTCGCCCACGAGTTGGGCCTGGGGCCATGGGAATGAGGTGCATAAGCAGAACTGCTGGGCGAAGAAAGGGAGAAGGGATGTGGGAGGCTCTTCAGTGGCGTTTGAGAGTTTGGTCAGAGTTTTGCGGGGTTTGGGGCTGAAATGCAACAACTTTGTTCAAGGCATGTTCAAGAAAGCCATTGCTCGTTGGGAATGTGAAGGTGGGTGAATCATCATCAAATCATTGCAAGCTATTGCAGGAAGTCATCGTCATATTGACAAATTTGGAGTCGGGTTCTTCAATGTGATCTTTTGATCCCAAAGGCATCGAGGTCACTTAGGGCATCCACAAAGGTCACTGTGAAGAAGTTGAAAGGGCCGCACGGAGCACAAGGGGCACGTACACACCTTGGTCTTTCTTAGTCCCTGCGGATGTAGTGCATCCGGTCCTATCAGTGATCCAAAAGGGCCTTTTGAAATAGGACCTCAATGTTTGAGGAGATGTTGAGGCCACCGTGCCTCAAAAGCGCATAGTTAATTTCTTTCGAGTGACCCACCATTTCAAGGCTTTATTTGTTTGATGAACTTGGTGGGCCGTGGAGATCATCCGAAGTTATTCAAAAATGAAACTAGTAAACATTGATCACATGTCATCTGTTGATCACACGAACCAGTTCTTGCACGCCGTGCGCCGTGCCATTTCAAGTAGCTGCCGCATGTTTGTTCTGAAGCAAAGTGTCATGTGAGACGCATGCCGAGCTACTTCTCCAGCAGTGCTCATTCCACCAGGCAACTGTTGCAAGGGGAGCTCTGGAGCTCTCAGGTCTGTGATCTGGCACTCGTGGTTCAGGGACCTCCGTGATGCTTCATCAAGCTCTGGAGCTTTAAGGAGGAGGCAGAGCGGAGAAGATGGAGAAGGAGAAGGAAGGACACCCATGGCACATAGACCGAAGAGACGCACCAAAATATGCACCTGAGTTCGTCACGCGTCCGTGGGCTGCTTTCCCGGAGCGTCAAGTCGCGTCGAGAGAGACCTCAGACCTCGTCCAGGGTCGATGTTTCCGAGGTCTTTGAGGTGTACCATCATGGTTTAAACCCGGCATGGCCCCCGAGTTCTTGGATGTTTCACATGACATTGCAAGGAACGTGGCAAGCCTTGAAGTGGAATGTTTTGACGTTCCCATCTTCATGCGAGACTGATTGGCCAAGCAAAGTGCCGTTTCCATCATAGAACCATGGAACTGAATGCAAGGCTCGATGAAACTTGCCAAAATGGATCCATGTTGTGTGCAATCATGGTCGCAGATTTGGGGGACACACTTGGGTTTTAACATTTACAACTCTTTCCAAGCCAACACTTTAGCGCAGTAGTTTGCAAAACTTTCTGACTAACTCTTCACAAATATGGAAGAAAGTATGCTGGACACACTTAATACCCCAGATAGCAAGATCAAGGAACAAATCCTCTACCAACAGGTTGTCATCCACTTTCAGAGTCTAGTGAGAGTTGTCCCAGCCCAAAACGTAGCCTCCTTCGCAGCTTTACAGCTTTCGAAAGCCCGCTGTTCTTGCAGCTTCGCAGATGCGTGCGAGGGAAACCAATGTCAGTGCTCCCATTCACCGACCTGGTCAAACCTCCAGTGGAGCACGGACGGGGCAAGGAATTCTTGGGAGAGTTGGAAGATGAACCGCTGGGGAAAAAACTTTGGCTTGCAGTTCTGGAAGAGAACTTGGGGCAGGCGACCAGGATGCATGTGAGGTAATTGAACATGTTTTTTTTGTTTTTTAACGTTTTTGGTGCGTACAAACGTGTTTGAGGGGCACCTTGTACGACATGATACAGATGTTTTGTTCCTTAGCTGGAACACTCCCCTAGACGATTTGGATTCCACTCAATTGGAGCGTTTGTTTTTACGATTCTATATACATGGATGTTGAGTCAACAGTGGGATTGCATTAAAGACTTGTGCACATACTACGTGGTTCCAGATCTTACGATCGTTTGGCGGTAAGCTTTGCAGGAGGCCCGACTCCCTGGATTAAGTGGATCTATAGGTCAAGGCAAAGCAAATTTCATTTTACCGTCTCAGCTCAACCACGTGGATGTCACAGTTGTCCCCCTCTCAGTCTATATGTTTGTTTGTTTTTCGTGTGTTATTTTGTAATGTTGCGAACAACATTCTCCCATCAACAGTTGTTGGTCACAATTTGCTCGCACAATCTGACCATTCCACCGAAAGACCCCACGGCTTCTCTCCTGAAAACAGGTTGGATTTCTGTGCCCCCAGCCAAGGTGGTCGAATTGCTGGCACAAGGAGAGGGGGATCTCTGGGAAGAAATTGTGGCGTTTTCGGCCTAAGTGTCACTGGTTGTTTCTTTTTCCTGCAAGAAAACGCTCAGCTGGGACTGAAGTTGTTTCATGCGTTTTTGTCCACAGCTATAACATGAAATGTAGATCCAAGGACCGCAACCCATCTCAACCCTAGAGAGGAAAGAGTTCAAACTTCCGGACAGGTGATCGGTTTCAAGGATCACCAGTTCCTAAAACGTCCTGATCGGATCCCCCAATTTGTTCAGACGGGACCAGTACAGAGATTTCACCAGACACAACTGGTGGTTGACTATGGAAGATTGAAAATTGAGACTTTGCCCGAGAGGGTCAATCCTTTTGAACAAGACATATCAACACCCCCAAACCCATAACCATCCATAACCCATGGTCTGTGGTACCTTGGTATCTCGTGATGTCCACACCCAGGTGAACGGAATGGCACCATTGCACCATATATGTTGGGTTTTGTCCATGACCTTACCTGTGACGGTCGGTAAACAAGTATCATCGTCAGCTTCATCGTCATCGTCATCGTCATCTTCATCTTCTTCATCATCATCATCACAATCATCATAATAACAATAATAATCACCATCATCATCCTCACCCTCACCCTGACCCTCACCCTCACCCTCACCCTCATCCTCATCCTCCTCCTCCTCCTCCTCAGCAGCAGCAGCAGCATCATCATCATCATCATCATCATCATCATCATCCGCTGTTGCTGGTCACAGGATGTACCCAAACATATACGATTTACCTACCAGCAAAAGTGGATAACCTGCAAAACCTTTTTGGGGCATTGGGGACATCCCACTAAAACACAACAGAAAGTAAAACCACTTGCAGGAATGGTTCTAAGATAGTAACTTAACACCGTGAAAGCACTTCCACAACTGGTCCGATTGTTGGCAGGATAGGGCCGGCATTGTACTCCCTGGTCCTTGTCAGCCAGCTCAGGTTTGAACACATCAGGTCAACGGACAGTGGCTCATCTACACGCGACCTCGCAGACATTCTGGGGTCTAAACATCTTCCCCCTGCACCTTTATCCAAGAAGTCACTAGCTGGCTCTTAGTCTCACTTCAAAAAGCAACTCAAAAACACCTCAAAACACCCCGTTTTCCTCGTTCTCCTTCCTCCTTCCTCCTTCATCTACCAGGCGCTGACGCGAACTGGCGCACCGAGCACGGCTCCGTTCTCTCTGCGGCGCTCGCGGCGAAGAAGGCCGCCCTGGTAGCGCCCATCCTCGAGGCGGAGCCAGACGAGTCGAAGGGACCTATAGGTCTTTTGTTGAAATATCAGGTGAGACTCCTTCTCTCCTTTTGTTCCCCAGAGTCCCTGGGTATAGTAAGTAAATCCGCTATTTAACTGGTGAATATATAGGCGAAGATGTGTTGTTTCCTGAACTGGGTTAGAAAATCCTGTAATTAACTGGTGAGCAATGTTGAACATGTTTGTTTTTCCGGTTCCTTAAGCAAAGTCAAGAATAGGCAGACTATCCATGGGAGCTTTCAAAGGGGTCAACTGATCGGCATATGTTCCAGTCTCATGGTCTATATGCAAACAAGCAACATGCAAGTATGTGTACATGGAAGATCATGGAAGTGGACATTAAGGGACTCATACCAAAGCAGTGTTTTCCATGTACTTTGGAGGGCAAGCTGCAACACCATAAGCTGCACCATATTGGGATCATCGCAAGCTGGTCGATATCCGCTAGTTTACCATTCTGGGGGGTGTTTGGTGTTGCGGTTCAACCTGCATTTCGAGCCAGGGGCTCCTGGAGGCTGACCTTGGCTTAGGGGCCCGAGTCTCTGAAGAAGATCTTGTGTGTCTTCTTATGAGTCTTCCACGGATTTCCATGGTCCAAGCACAGATTTATCCAGAATTCGGCGTCGCGACTCGGAAGACTTCATCGAGAATTCGGCGTCGCCGCACGGCTGGATCAAGCACAGCCTCCTTCCAGGACTCCTGGAAGAGGACTCTGGAACAATGGGGTGACCAAGAGACCCACCATGGGTTGACCCCTGATCGTCCCTTGGTGCAACAAACATGGGCTTTTGGACCGCACCTGTCGGGTCCGCGTTCTGAACGTCGGGGACATGACACATGACCCGCGCGTGGACCGGAGCATGAGACTGAGACATGACCGTTTCGTGGACCGTCCGCGGTTTCATCGAAAGCTGCGTCAGATCAGACCGAAATCGCGTCAGATCCATGTGAACCATGCATCTCCAACAACATGCCTGAAAAGAGCACCGCCACCGCCACTCCGCCACTCCTCCAACCCGTTCCGCCCACCGTGTGAGACGCCAGATCGCCCCCAGATCGCCGCCGTCAACCTCCGTGACCATCGGTTCCGTCAGGCCAAAGCCTCCATTGGTGAGCACGACGTGGGAGCTTTGAGTCGGCTGTTTCGGGGGAAGGCCCCGCCTCCACCGACACGGTGGAGATCTTGCTGCAACCGCAGGCCTGGGGTGAGGGGAAGTGAGGTGAGGGAAGTGAGGTGAGTAGCTGGGAGTGTTTTGGAGGGCGAAGGCTTTTTGAAGTAGTGAGGATGAAGTAAGTTGGGCGGGTTTGGGGAGGTCAATATGAAGAAGTCGGGTGCCCATGATGGAATTCCTTCGATTTCACGACTGTGGGGGTCCAAAAATGCATCTCTGAGTGGAGATTACGACAGTTCGATAGTGGCCCAATCATTTGATCATAGCAGTTTTCGGTGCTTCGAGGTGTTTGGCGCCATCGCTTTGACCCACCCAACGTCCTCTTCGGCCCCTCCTCCATGTCCGGACTTCGTCTTCGCGAGCGCTAGGGCGACTGCAACGCTTGAGGACGCGCCTGGATTGTGTTTTAGCGCCCAACGACAAGGACTTTATGGGACTGGAAGCACAGACGCTTGGTGAAGGACTTGTTGAAGACCTGATGGAGACTGACAAATACACTCCCGAAAACGATCCCATGGACCCGGGTTGAGGCAGGAATGTTCAGTCCGACCGTGTTCCTCGGTCGCTGCACCGGCTTTCAGGGTTTGTGTTTGTTTTCAGATGGAGTGCATGTCATGTAAACCCGAGTCTTAGGACTTCTCTGAAGTCTCAAACCGCCTGCGTCGTCCTGACAGAGATCAGGAAGGGTCAACTGTTGCAGGGGTGCATGATCTACTTAGCCATGCCCAAAAGCTCGACCCGAATGCCTTTGAGGGTCGGACCCTGAAATCGTTTTGGAGCCGCGAAAGGGCTGCGGAGCGGAGCGGAGCGGCAAGTTCGGAACGACTAGACCTTCTTTGCCGGTAGGTCGTTGGAGATGATGGAATTCGTTGGGTCCTTTTCGTCCTTAGTCGTTGGGTACATTTGGTCCGTTTTGACCGTTTGATGCTCTCGTAAATTTACAGGAAAATGCTCGACCCCTCGACAAGACGCCGTAGAACCAGAGTCTGACACCAGCTCAATCAAGACATTGTCCATTTGCCCACATTGTGCGCTCTTGAACCCAGACCATCCATAAGGGATGCCGAACTTGGAGGAAGTCGGGGTGCCCCTGTCACATCCACGGCCGCTGGATGGAACAAAAACCACCCAACTCCATGTGACTCTTCGTGCAGACTGACCCCATTTTCAAATGACCCCAATGTCTCAATAACTCTTGCAGTCCGTTGGTTCTTCTTGGCAACTGAAACAATTCTGCCAGGAATCTACTCCTGAGAAGCCTGGAAGTCCAAAAATGTACGCAGCCAGGCCCACTTTCTGTCCCTCCCCGGCAGTTCTGGGTCGATTGAGGAATCTGTTCAACACGCCTGAAGTTCAAGCAGAGCTCAAGCTATTGCCTTTGTCCGCAGATCTCGCATGTAGTCCGCTGATTTTACAAGCCCTGGCTGAAACTGCCAATGAAGACACCCTGGAGACAGACACAGTGCCCAGTTTCATCTAGCGCGCTGGTGTTTGTTCTTGATGTTCTTTAAACCATAGTTTGGGTTGCTTGTTGTTTCACCTCCTGGCTGGATGTAGGCCAATGTAGGTGCCAACTGCTTAGCATTAGAAAAAAAGTTGTTTAAGTAGCAAAAAATATGCTGTCGCTGTCGATCACTTAGCCCCGACTTTGATCGCCTTGTCCAAGACTCCAGCAGGTTGACTTGATCTGGAACTGTAAAGAGGATCGTTTAAGAGGAGACCTTTGGAGGGGTTCAACTTGTCCCCCCATCCAACCGACCGAATGGCAGCATCGAATCATTTCGAATCCTAGAAGCCACGGAGAAGCCTGATATTTTGTTCAGTCGAGCTGATTGGTGTTCATTTTTGAACTAGGTACATGCCGTTTTGTGGAGCGCTTGGATTCAACACCGTTGGACGAGTCTGATTGATATTCTCCTAAATGGGGTGAATGTGGTGCTACCTGGAATTGCACATGTTTCG
>CAXIVM010000353.1:0-36148 GCA_964035705.1 Porites rus | reverse complement strand
GTTTCCTGCTCCTAGTGGCGATGCCCTTTGTTACTAGTAGCTTCTTGTTACATGTCTGAGGAAATGCCTTTGACTGGTGAATATGGACACTTAGAAACCCGAACTCTCCCACCTCTCGACGGGATACATCCATGCTAACATGGCCAATGGATATATGCCACATGAAATAAAAATCATGATAATCTGAGAAGTGCTGGAAATAACAAGATCGGCATCGAAGTCCATCGAAATAACATGATCGCGTTGATCTTCAGGCGCTTTTCATGACTTCACGGAGGTTTTTTTCTGTGGATGGACGAACACGGGTCCATCATCCAATTCACAAACCCCAAAATCGCCGCATCCCACAGTCCTGGTCTGCCAGGACCACTTGCATGCTCACCTGGACACAGGTTAACCTTCAAAAAAAGGAACGACATTGGCTTGCAATATTCTAGTCTACAACAGTTAATTAAACAGGAGTTCACGAGTTAATCTTGTATGGTTTCCATTGTCCTCCACTAGGAGATGCAAACACAAGGAGCACCGCTCACCGACCAAACACTGTCTCCATTGCCAACTTGTTTTGCTGATTCTGTGCTACACAACCTATAATCACTTCTGCCTCGCAAACATCATCACTAACCAACTCTTAACCTACCATGACAAAATATCGAAGCCTCTTCAATCTCATCGTCTTCATCATCTTCTTCTTCTTCTTTCACCTCGCCAGCTGGTGCTGCAGCTGGTCCGTCCTGCAGAAGGTCCGACTTCACAGGACCGCAGCAATTCACCGGTCTTGCATGTGGCATGTGCCATCATGTGTATGCATGTGCAAGAGTTGCATGCCAAGCTGAGTCCAGGAAACAATCAATAGCTAAAGGTATCGAACGTACAAACCATTTTGGAGACATTCATCCAGCAGCTCAGCAGCTCAGCATTTGTCCACGCGACTCTAACTACAGCGGTCGGATGTCGATTCGGTCGGATGCTTGGGATGGTCTTTGAGGTGAAGGGAAAACAGATGACGTTGAAGAAGAACAAGAAGAGGACACATGCCCAAAAAATACAGATGTGAGTCGCATCAGAGCTGGATTCGGCTGAAGGACTCAATCCCTGTCAATGCGCAAAGGAACGCCTCAACGATGCGGATTGGCCTAATTACATGCATAAATATGCGGAAGCCTGAGCTCGTTTTCACACTCAGATGAGTCGGATGAGTGTCATCATCTTCATCTCCAAAATCTGAGAGGGAGTATAGGTGGGCTTTTTCAAAATCTACATCGATGAACCTGTAGTAACAAGAATCTATTAGTAACAAGTGCATCGCTTCTAGCAACAAGTGCCTTACTAGTAGTAACAAGAAGCTAGTAGTAACATATATTTTGTATATATACTTCAAAATAAACCGAATGTTTGGCACGCAACGACCTGTTGCCAGCAACGATGTGGCTTCGGTGAAGCATCGAAGTGCATGATGAGTGGAGGGGGTGTTTGAACGGGGGGGTAGGCAGTGAAAAAGGGAGGGGGCCTCTCCTACCACAAGCTCGAACCTGACGTGAACATTGCCCTGAGTGATCATTGCCCTGAGCCACTTAGACTGTCGGCGTAGCTCGAAGGATTGGGTTGATACTTGTGCTGAAAAATGCTTGAGCCACCCCGCAATTCAAGTTCAGGTGCTCTGAATGCATTGAAAATGTGATTTCTACTGTCCAAGCATTGCGTTGCTTCGTCTCTTTGAACCTTCTCCCGTTCGGCCTGTGACTTGCGCAAACGCTTCATGGCACCTCAACCAGGAGGACGAGCAAGAAACACGAGAAGGCACAATGGCATAGCATGCCATAGAAGGCTCAAGTCCTCAAGTTTGGAGGAACTAGGCAACTCATCCACCTTGAGCACCTTTAACTCATCCCAACAGTGAGTCCCTCAGTCTGCTGTTCCGATCACGAAAAACATGGACGGGGCTGCGCTGATCAACTACCACAGGCACGAATCAAAAGAAGAGTTCTTTGCTGTTGGCTTCAGCTGGTCACAAATACCACATGGTGATAATCATCAGGGGTAATTAGTTTGTGGGCCACATGGAAGGTCTCTTCCGCTCAACAACTTTCTGGCTCACCGGGGGGTGCCTCCGCGCCGCAGCACTGCGCTCAAACATGGAAGCTGTGAGACTAGCTTCCAGCGATGGGGATGGACTTTCTAGTCAGTGCGACAAAGAAATGTACAGCTTGAGAGGGTGTACTAAAGTGTACTAGTCAGTGCGGAACTCGATCACCCCGAGTTCTGCTTGGTGGGTCAATTATTAGGTGAAGCAAGCATGCGACGCAAAAGCCGAGAACGTCCATGCCACTTTTGGTATGAAGCTTGGTATGAAATGTTTGCAAATCTTCTGGTAGATTGAGTCAATGCTTGTAAATCTTTTGACCTGCAATGGCAATGGTGAAGTCTGTTGATGGTGCTCTGCAAAATGATCCGCTATTGTATATCGATATATATTATAATATTATGTATACATACACATATTATTAGATGTATATAATATAGCAAGCTGAGCACAAACAAAAGGATCATATCACAATAAAGTCCGTCATGTTCGTCAAACCCTCAACGAGCAGAATCTGTCCATCTTTGTTCTTGCTGTTCTTAGAAGACAGTGAGAAAGCCGCTCTGCATGAGGAGCAGCACGCATGATCACATGATCTTTTCTAGTGCAAAATGCGGATGCAACGTCCTTCTGGGACAAAGCCTCTTACAATGTCCTGAACTTGCTAAGATGATCCAGAGCTAGGTCGGAAATGCATCGCCTGGGACCTTCTCGGGACTATTCGGATCATTTGGACCCTTCACAGGTCAAGGAGACAACCGCCCTGTGACAGGGTCAAAATGCATACAACTCAGTTGCCAAAAATATCTACCATTTCCAACCCCAAGTGGACCATCTTGAACCGTCACTCTTCCTCGGTCGAACGCTTTGTACAACTGGAGCTGCCGCGGAGCAGCTGGTGCGGTGCGTCTTTTCGAATCCAAAAAGAACAGTTGTTGTTTCTTCGGTTTTTACGGCCGTTCACCGATGTTAACAGTTGATGCGCCAATTCCCACTCCCAGAGTGAATAGTGAATCAACCTTCCACACATTCTTGGTGACTAGGTCCACTGCCTCCCTGACTTCCCCAGTGCCTCGTGACAGCACCTTTCAGCGAATATGATGGATGTGCCAAGCTCGGCGCTCCATCTTCGGTCACCAAGCAACTCACATCCTCTTCTTGTCGCCGAAATCCTCTGACACAAACGGAGGAGCCAGGTTCTCTTGCATTGATGGGATGGTATATGGCATGTTGATGCATGTTGTGATCAAGCTGGTTTGCTTGCAAGTCTCGCATTGCCACATCTTTGCCAACCGCCCCTGTTTGACTTATGCACTGTACTGTGGACCAAGCGGACTTTCGTCACATTTGATGGCAGCATAGCGATCCAGCAAAACCCCAAGTGTGGTGTCAGTTCGGTGGGAAGACCTTCTCTTTCGCAGGATCTGATTGGCATTCCCGGTTCACCACCGCACCGAAAGTCCAGTAGAGTCGCCCCCTAGAAAGTCGGTTGCTGCAGGACACGGACACCCCGAGTGTCGACTGATGCCTCCAACGAGATGCTTCTCTCGCTGAGGTGCCCGGCCATGGACGAGAGGTTGGATTGCAAGTCGCGTGCTTGGCCCGTTCGCCTGGACGGGTCGGAGGTGTGACAGGCACGAGAAGAACCAACACAACCCGGAAGGCTAGTGGTGATGGCGGCCTGCAGGGCTCTGGCGGCTCTGGGTTCTCTCAAGAGTGTACTTTGGGTCTGTGCTCTTAGATTCCTATCAACTTGACTCAGATGCCACATCCTGTGTATCTTCAGACATGATCATCAGTTGGAGAATTTCGGAAGATTGAAAAGCCAAGAGAAGAGAGGTTGCCCTCCAGCTTGCTAGATTGCCACCACAACATAGGTCCTTAGTCCCCTTGCAAATCTGCAGGTGACTATTTTCAAGTGCCTGCAGAAAGTTTGTTCTGTAAGGGCCAGGCTCAGACTCCTTGATTGCGTCACATGTGCGGGGGCATGGACCATTCAAAAAGGCTTTCCACTAACAAGCAACCTGCGCCACAGCGCGCTGCACACAGCCTGTAGTAGGTGCCGATCTTGATGATCATGCCAAACCAATACATGTGCAACAGGAAGATGGTGAACTTGGCGGAAACGCCACGCTCAAACAGCGGCAAAAAAAAACTCCATAGCCAGGCTGAAAGTTTTGGGATGATCAAGCTGTGCATCCAGAACCAGCAGGTTGAACAGATTCTCGAAAATGCCAGATGAGCAATTCTCAAACAAAAAAAACTTACTGACTTGGGTGGCTTTAAAAACTACGGTACCTCCACCAAAGAAACATCAAAAGAATGAGTCAAATGTGTGGGGAAATCTAGTAGCGCCAGTAGCGCCACACATGTGCACAAAAACCCTTTTGAGGAACTGCGGGAACTTTGAGGTGCCTTTTACCGTGTCCCTACCTTCTTGGCCACCCGGCCAAACCAAAGTTCATGAAGCCCCAGGAGATGATTTTCTCCGGCCGGGCCTCGACTGCGTGGAGTGCTTCGGCGGAACAGCGGGGAACGCGCGCGGAACTGCGGGGAAATGCAGTAGTTGCTCGGTTGGACATGAGATGTTGCATATGACACGCAGTTAGATGTCTAGGAGAATGCTTCCAGGATTCAACGGCTGATCGGGCATCTCAGAGAAGCCTCGAAGCTAGTAGCCCCCCAAGGGCTCAAGCCTCTTTTGCACCCTCATTTTCCCTTCCGAGCTGAGCTACCGGCCTCAGGTATGCTCTCCACCCAAACACTCCACATGATGGAGATGGGGAAAACCAAAATTCTAAACCTGGCATTTTTGTGTGGCGGAATCTCATCTCTGAGAAACTTGCCACAGCTAGAGTAAAGCCTCTTTTCCGACAGTGCTGCAGCTTGTACTTGCAAAGGGGTTGAGGGATTGCAGGTATGAAAGGCTTCATCTCCAGGGTTCTCCTCTAATTAGGCCCATTTTTTGTGCCCACTTTGTCAACTCAAGGCAAGACGCAACAAAAGATGCCACACAGCACCCTGATCCAAGAAAGGACATCCATCAAACCCTGTCTAAGGGCATCAGCACTTGTCCGCTTCATGTCTCATCTGTGCGTCATTGAATCATACTCGAGATCGTAGTAGCGATGCCAGGAGCCCCTAGAAGCTTCTTGCTCCTACAAGTACCAAAGCATGCCGAAGTCTCCACACATAAGAAACCACCAGGGCAAAATAGGAGGCGACGATGGCCCGGGCGTTTGCCGTATCCACCAACGCCTGCATTCAGCAAAAGCCAGCGCATCATGATCTATTGCCTTTGTCTGTTCTGGATACTGTACATCCTTCTGATGTATTTTCGGGGGACTCCATGTTATGAGACACCAATGTACTTGGGGCCTTGACTTCTTTTTTGAGAACTCTGGTCTTGGAGCAATTGAATTCCCGGTGAGCCAACCAGTAGGGGGAACTGACACTGTTCCTGGTCCTGCTCATCCATCTTCGCAGATCACAGCCCAAACCGCTTTTCTCTTGCAAACAAAAGTCTCAAAAGACCCCACGCTTAGGGATTCTTGTTCCTAGTAATGCCAGGAGCTACTAGTAGCTTCTTGTTCCTAGTAGCGATGCCCTTTGTTACTAGTAGCTTCTTGTTCCTAGTAGTAATGCCAGGAGCTACTAATAGTGTCCTTGCTCCTAGTAGCCCTCAAACCACAGCAAAATATCGAAGGCCTTGGACAAATTGATGAAAATGTCCGTGATCCCATGCAAGAGCAGCACTAAGCTTCCTATGCCTTGGGCGACTCAGTAAGCCAAAGCCGCAAGGCAAGCAAGGCGGGTGCGTTTTGCTCTGAAGCTTCAATGTTCAACAGATTGTGGGGTATTAGAGGCTAGCCCAAGTGAAAATGAGTAAGAATGACACTTTGCAATATCAGTGCAAGACCATGATAAAGGACGGAAATATCCACAAATTCCACAAGCAAAAAGAGTTATTTAATTTTGAAAAGGTCTACGCCGCACCTAACAAATCAAAAGAATCACAAACCTACAATAGCCAGTGCAGTGAATGACAGTTTTATAATTTTTGAGCTGAAAGTCATCCCTCGATCAAAGGTCACAGGAGTGCTGTTGCTGGCGAGACTGCGAGATAAGTCTCGGGCGAAGGTAGTTGAAGCTAAAGGAAAAGACAACTAGACAGCACCTGAGACGCTACATGAAGAAAAGTGATGGTCATGGACAAGAATCCTCAAAATTGCCTGGGCATGCCATTGAATCCTTGAGGACTTGGGATAAAACTAAACTAATGCTGCAAAGCATGACTGGACTCTGAGTGAAGTGCCTGATTGTAATTGGATTGTACGGCTGCTCAAAGTTTTACTGTTGTAGGTCCAAGAAAAATCTAAACCTGTATATTCTTGCTACTAGTAGTTTCTTGCTACTAGTAGCGATGCACCTTGTTACTAATTCCAAGCCCATTCACAACCAGTCTCGTCTCGCGCTGCTTCGAGGCCCACACGTCACTAGGTGATGCAACATCATCTCCCAGAAATCCGGATGCCTCTCCTATCCAGGCTCGATTGGGAGTGCGCTGGACGGCGTCCTCTGACATAGCTCTGCAAAGGAAGGACTTCTAAGGCAAAGGAGGCTGCTGGAAGCCACCAATGAACACATTCTGTGTGCAATCACATCCGCAAAGTACTTCATGCAGCAGGGGCAGCCCGACAAAATATGCCGACTCAAAACGAAATAGACCTCCCGCTGCCCTTGCCTCTAGAAGAAGCATCAATACCTCAGACATAAACGGAGCTGGGTTTACAAAAAGGTCGAGGTGCTAAAAACATGTTATATATGTAAGGGCCCCTTTAAAGGGGTGCCCTCACCGTTTTGTTCATATCTGCTTTTAGACCCCACGCGTAGATGCTCCCAAACACAGGATGGTTCATCAATGGCATTTGCTATGACGATGGAATTGCCCAGCCCTTGAATGCTGCAAACGCCCACCTCGCTACAGTGGTAGCCCACGGCTGTGAGATAGAAGCGTCTCAAATCAGATGAGACCTCCTCAGTTCACAGAAGGCCATTGAAGGCCATGAAAAGATCGAATCAAGACACATCAAGAAACTCTTCTGAGGTCTTCTGTCCGAGCTTTCTGCTATAGTCATCGAAAGTCATCGACAAACTCTTCAATGTCAATGCGACGTTCCATCTTGCCCTTGCATTTAGTGAATTCTACTCATTTGCTTGAAAAATCTGGACCATGTTGTTTCGTTAGAGGAGACTTCAACCTGTCCAGCAAGAAACACCACAAGACTCGGCCAAAGCTACAACACCATGATCCCTCCATCCCATCCTCCTGTCGGTCACCCTCTCCTGAAAGGGGTACCCCGTCCAGCAGAACTTGGTCGCACCACGCCCACCCAAAAGTCGAGGTAGCCAGGGCTCATCTGGCGACCCCGAACATGGCGAGGCTTTGTGAAACATGATCCTTTTTCAAAGAACGTCAGCACCCTGTTGGACGGATCAACTCCTTTGGAAAAACACTGGAATGGTCATACGGTCATGGACTGCTCCTTCTCAGCCACTAGTCACTACAGGCCCTCGAGCCGCCCGCCCTGCAGTGCTGTACGCGCAGCGAAGGTCCGCGTCGCCTTTCAGCAAGGCGAAACACCAGGTGGTCATGGCACAATAGTACGCGCACCTGGGCGAGGGAGTGCGTCCCTGGCACAGGCGCTACCCAGCTGGTGTTTGGCCAATGCGAGCCAAATGCCAACACCGAGAGAAGGCCTGGCATCATTGTTGCGTTGTTCCGAAGGTTCGGGGCAGAGTTAACATGTCAATAGATTTGAAGAGGAGGCCCCACGTTACATGCTGATAATTAGAGATGACACGCAAAGTTAGAGCAACAGTCAAAGGATGCTGTTGCATGCTTGCCGCTGCGGTTGACTCTCCTGAAACTACCGTCCCACCCTGCCACCCTAGGCTTTCGGCTTGAAGATTGAGTCGCAACAACGTGTCACCTGCCAAGCCATATCAACACTGGCAACTGCAAAGAAGTGACCTTGACATCTTATCTGATATCCATCTGCGAGACATGAAGTGGCTCCATGGCATTGGGTTTCTTGTTTTGCTGCAAGGACGGGCCCTACGATGTTGCGCGCGCACGCGCACGCATCTATGTCACAGCGATGTTCAAAGGCAGCATTCTGTCAGAAATCCCATCGTTGCAAAGGTTGGGATGGTCTCAAACAACAGAGGTGACCTCCAGTCTTGATCTTCATTTGAACTGATCATGAGTTAGGCCAAAGGACCAGCACGTCTCTCACTTGCTGGGCTAAGCGACTAAACACCATCATGGCCCTTCTATTCCCTAAGCCCTCAAGGCAATAGCAGGTGCTCCAGACGTCTTTCCACCTCAAAGGTATGCGAGATCAGGCCCTTTTGGGCCAATATGGGCCAATTGATGTGGTGTGAAACTGGGATAGTTCTTAAACTTTCACGAAGGATCTATGGATTTGCAGAGCCTCAACAGATTTTGAGCTGCCATTGCTTATCACCTCTCATCTTTGACATGCTTTATGTCTGTAAAGTGAAGAGTGAGAGAGAGTCTGCACCAAAGACCCATCAAGGACCTGCCTTCAAGGGCCCTTCACGGCATAAAAAATACATAGACAGGGAAGTTGAGTCCATCAAGAGCCTGGCGCTCCCAACGGCACCCCTCCCCCAGCGGCTTCAGGGTGTCGGGATGCATGGGAGCCACCCTCGAAAATCGCTTGCCATCGATGTTGATCTCGCCCTCTCCCCATCCCGGTGGTCGACCATTGCGAAAACTTTCCCTGGCAGCGGCGCAGTCCCGATGGAACGATCGTGCAAACCGAGCGATTTCGCACCTGAGACGAATCGGACGCAAGTCGTCGAAAACAAATGCTGCTTGGCACAGGTAAGTCTCCGCTTGAGGCCGTACTTGTCAGCAGCAGCATCGCTGAGCTCTGAAGAGCCTGCGCCATAGTCATCCACCCAGAACTCAGCTGGCACCAAGCTGTGTGCGGCGACCATTGAAGGCATTGCTGAATTTCCCCCTTCAAATCAACAGGACAATCAGCCCTCGATTCTTGTTGTGAGACATAAACCATTCATACTGTCGTTGGATCTTACACACTTGACACACAAAGAATAGCTTCTTGAGCCGCATGTTGTCGGCCAAAAGAAAGGGCTTCACCGGATTTACCCTTCAAAGCGGTTCCCCATTTTTCACCACAGATCTGAGATCTAGAGCACTTCGTACTTCCACTCCAAGCGACAGGTAAATAGATATTGGAAACAGCACAGCAGATCACAGCTCCTTCTTCGCGCCGACGTTTCACTTCCCTCAGCCAGTGGCAGCACCAGCCTTAGAGCAGATCAGGGTGCAGTCTGCACGCAAGGGTCCTAAGACTGGGATCAAACCAGGACTAGACCACCAAACTGGCACCAGCAGGTCTAGTCGTCGTCACCGGAGGAGCAAATGAGTTCTGTCAGGTGGCATGGATGATGTGAACCAACTTCCGCTTGCACCTTCTTGCTGCGCGACTCCACCAGGCAGTTCCACATGGGATGTCTCCCCTCGGGCGGGGGCACCGGCACCAAATCACGGCCGCACTCTTCGCTGGGATGAACCCACTCACCATTGTCGGCAGAGAAGCCGAAAACGGGCATTTCGTCAAACCACACCGTGGCAGTGCCTAAGAGAAGCTAACAACGGTGGTGGTGAATAAATCATATCAATATCAGTCCTCAAACAAAACACAACTAAATTCACCATTCACCCTCTTAGCGCTTGTCAAACTTTGAGTCAAGAGATTGTACAAGGCCTAGAGTGCACTTTAAAGTTCTTCCATGAAAATGTTGGCCGAATTGTCTAAGAGAGTTGAAATGTCCTGACCAGCCACCGCCCGTCTTTTCCCTCAACTTTTCCATGACGTACTGGTAAGCAGGGCCTCCAGGTACAGAAGCACCTGTGGCAACGAAGGATTCTCTCATCTCAGCAGAGCAGTTGTAACTCTGATAGTATGTAAAAACCAATCCTGTCCCAGCAAGACGGTCAATCTCATTGCAGAGCTCTTCATCTCCTTTCAGCTTGGGGCAGAAGTTCAGTAACCAGGAGGCCTTAGTGGCCTTCACCGCTTGCAGCAGGAACTCCCTGTCGCTCCGAATGTTCTCAGAGGCGAACCGCAAGGCAATGCCATTCTCGAGCACTGCTGTCATCACGATCTCCCGGTCGTTCTGTAAGTCGGGTGTGGCAAACTGCAAGGCTTTGCCGTACTGCTTCACAGCGGCCAGCACAATGTCGCGGTCTCCCTTCAGCCTTTCCGACGCGAAAACCAATGCCATCCCTGACAGGCCCTTCTGTTTCAGAGCAGCAAGAACGATGTCCTTGTCGTTTCTGAACTTTGTCGGAGCATCCTTCAATGCCAAACCGTTCTCTTCCACTTCGTGTAGCCACTTCATCTTCTCATTGCTCGCCTCGGCGTGGATCGGAACCCGGGATCAAAGTGGCAAGCTGCAAACCACTGAACCACCCTCTAGATGGTGTTCTTCGCCTAGGTGTTGTTCCAGCCCAATCATGCTATGTTGCTCTAGAAGACGACAAAAAAGAAGGTAAGGGCTCCTTTAACGAGGCCCTTACCTTAAAGAGAGGGCCTGATTAAAACTGATTCAAGGACCCTGACCCTCTTTTGTTATTCTCGCTTCCTGCAAAGCAACAACCAAACACCACCTCGACAACCTTGCTGAGCTCTCAAAGTGAAGACTTCACGAAAGACATCCAAATGCTAGCTACAAGCCAATGGAAGACTGTCTACCACGGAAAACCAAGAAATGGAATATATTGCATGTGTGTAATCAATCGGTTGAGAGGTTGCCTTAGATGGTCATTGAGGTGCCTGTTGCATCCTTTCGTTGTAGAGTGTGCTTTACGAACAAACAAACTTCATCTGGCTGGCCCCTGGCGATGCATACTTCTCTGCCTTGGAGATAGCTCAGAAGAAAGGCAAACCGAGCATGATCCATCTCATATTGTAGTATGTGTTCCAAAGGTGTGAAAAAATGCCTGTGACGACTATTTTGACGGGTGTGGATCAACAGGCTGATCAAGCAAACCCAGTTGAGGCCCCAGCACTGGCGCCACAACCCATTGTAGCAGCCAAAGTTCGAGCCCAAAAAATTGCGCTGTCGTGCAACGGCAAACTTGTCCAGCAGAGGAATGAATTGGCTTCTGTCTGCTGCGATTGGGTCGTACTGGACAAGAGTCTTCCACAGGTTCCATATCTACATGTTTCCCACAAATCTTCAGTTTACTTCAGACATGCCGCTATTGTCAGAAAGACCCTGCAAAGCTTGCTTTTGAAGAACCATCGCAATGCTCTGACTTGCTATATAGCCTATTTTAGCCTTTAGCGGTGCCGCATTCAGGCCCTTACAGTGGTTGAAAAGGCTTACAGTAGGGTTTGCAATTGGTCCTGGAATTAATTTTGGAACTGTTGTCGTTCTATGTTTGGATGTTTTCTTGTTTTTGTTGGTGCTGGCATAGGTGGAAATGCACGCTTTGGGAAGCAGGGAGCGCTGAACAAGGCAAAACGGGTACTGAGCAAAACGCTGCTGACGCAGGATGACAAGACCTACGCACAAACTACCTGCCGATCCTTCTTGGGGGGAGGCCACATAAACAAAGCCAGGGGCCCGGACTAGCATTTGGGATCATAACATAAGCAATTCATTAAATTTCTCACCTGGCTGTAAACCATAATTGTTTTTGTGCAAAAGAGCATACAGGCAACAAATAACAATGAGCAAAAGGAAACGCAAGAAACAAGCAACAAGCAACAAGGAAAAGAAGGCAACAGCGGACCAGGGGACTAGGGGACCAGGGCCAAGATTTGGGCTCATAGACATAAGCAACAAGATTGATGATACATTATTGTTTTTTGACGCATGTGCCCTAGGAGGGAGCAAGGACCTATATATGTAGGACCAGAAGGACAGGGGACCAACCAAGGGACCAGGGGACCAAGGGACCACCGGACCAGGGGAGGACCAAGGGACCAGGGGACAAGCACAGAAATGCAGGAAAAGCGGAGAAGCAGTGAGAAGCAAGGAAAAGCAACACAAGCACGGAAAAAACAATACAAAATGCAAAAAAAGAAATATACACCTCCTTCACAATTTCAAAGACGGCACATGGACAATGAGGGTCCTTGACAAGGATAGGATCGTGAGACATGATATGGACAAAAGTCTTCGGTTTTGGAGCCCCTGGAAGTAAAAATCTATTTCAATTATCTTCCAGCTTCACCCATTTTTCCCACACCTTAGTTAGTCCCATCAAGTCTGCAAGTTGCACGTCCGGCCTTGGCGCCCCAGACGTTGTGAGACCACCGGGGCTTTTTGGGGATCATTGCACGCGCGGCCTTGGCGGAGGACTGCTCTGATCGGGGCCCCTTAACCCCGCGTTCTTAGTACTCAGAATCTTTCAGAATGTATATAGATGGGGTTGGCCGCTTCTCTGGCTAGAGCAGTTGAATGGACAAGTGCCCAATTCACTGGCAGCAAGAAGCCAGTAGTAGCTCTTGGCCTCACTACTAGGAGCAAGAAGCTACTAGGAGCAAAGGGCACTCCTACAGGAGCAAGGACGCTACTAGGAGTGCCAAATTCGGATTGGACCTGAGCTCTTTGCCACTGCGAACAGCTGTCGAAACAGCAGCTGCGCGATTAGCATCCCTGGCGAGGTATGAAGGGAGCGGGGAGAGGAGTTCGGCGATCGGCAAGCTGTAAGGACTAATCTTAACTTTATGAACCGTGCAAATACAGCTTTCGTCACACCAATGAGGATAAGTCAAGCTCACTTGCTTGAATGAATTGGAATCCCCAAAGGAGGTTGCTCACCTACAGTGTTAATAAGCTATTGTAGCTATTCAGTTCTACCATCCTTTTACGTGCACACACACACAAAGAAGCCTATGTGAAAAGACTACCTGAGTAAACCAGCTAATATATGATAATAATTGGTAATATGCAATGCGGTCCGACCATCTCAAAAGTTCCAAAACTACAGCTCGAGCAATCGAGTCCAAAGGTTCGAATATCCAAGGCCCAAGATTTAGCCAAGTTATCACTGCAGGCACGCCAGACTGATCGGGTCTGGTTTCACCACCAACTGCAAGCATCTTCGTTGGCAGGCATGACACTTAGTGGGAAAGACTCGACATTAAAGTGGATTTCACAGCCTGCACAGCAGCCCACTCCCAGGAGGACGTCGTCACTGGTTCCCGCCTTGGAGGCCAGAGCCCAAGGCGACCAAGTGTGAGGTCTTTCCCTAAAAATGAATGGGTCGGCCCCCAACCTCACATGCAACTCCACTAAGTCTGATTTTGTTGATGTCCAAAGCATGCTCTGTGACACTCGCAGGACCTGCCTGTGCAGTAGGATTTTTCAGGTGTCTTGCCTGAATCTCCTGCGTTAATGACACCACACACGGCCCACAAAACGGGAGCTGATCGTGTCTGATGAACCAAGTCTGCTCCTTGTAGCCATCCTTCAGAACTTGGGCAGCCCAAAGCACTGTGACCACCACCAGCACTCGCAGCACCAAGTCCTAAAAGCATCGGATGCTGGCAATTCGCAGCTGCATTAATGTGCTTCAAAAAAATGTGATGTATACAACTAAAGCCAACCACCGAACCCCCGAAAGCGGTTCATAGGGAGGTTCTGGTTTCAGGGTCGCGCCTAGTGCGTGGACCCACCGTCTGACACACCCTCTCCGGCCTTTGCGGACATGCCACGAGCCGGTTCTGGTCCTCCCCTCGGCTATGAAGCCTCGCAGCGTCAAGCCGAACCGTGGTGCGCGCGTGCCATTCGGGTCAGTGTGCGGAAACACCTCGGAATCCCCAACCCTGCTATAAATCTGGGAACAGCATCAGGAACAATAAGCTACTAGGAACAAGTGCCTTACTAGTAGTAACAAATGCCTTACTAGTAGTAACAAGAAGCTATTAGAAACAATAAATAGAATTTAATTAGAATATGAACAGCTATTGGGAACAGCTTGGTAAATGGATTTGGCCTATTTCTTAGCACCAATTCGTCGGCTGAAGAGATCGCCTTTACAACTTCAAGCAGCTTCAACTGAGCTGAGCCTGCTGAGTCCACTCAGCGGCAGTCCCCGATGCCTCACGGAGGGTCCAGGTCAGCCAGCAGGTTCTTTGAGCCGTTCAGCGAGCCTACCGGGCCTATGGATGGTCACTCGAAGCGCCAAAAAGTAAGGATCCGCAAGGTATCACAGTGCCGCAAGGATCTATCACAAGGAGCCAAGTCAAATGGAAAGGTGAACTTTTTGGTTCTCAAACACCTGCGCGTCGTCACCTGTAGAATCTGAAGTCCACTGGACTCGGACAAAGATCGAAGTCGCAACGGTTTTCCCCCTCGGAGCGCTATGGCCGGGTGCCATACCTTAATTGATCGATGGCTCGTGGCCATGGTGGAACCTTCTGAGATGCGAGAAAGCCACGACCAATCCGTTTTAGGATCTACAAAAAGGGTGCAGGTCAGGCTCCACCATGAGGAAAGTCGTTGCCATTCTTGTGTAATAATTTCGATTAATCTCGAAAGTCTTCTTGCTTGGTCCACCCCACACAACATCACCACTTTCCCTTCCACTGAGCCACCTAATGCTCCCACACCACCGGAGATCCCCTGGCCATCTGGCCAAAAGGATCAGCCTATGGTGCTGTGTTGCATGTTCCATGCACGAATTGCAAGCCCTGCTGGTGGCGTCCATCGCAGCATTCCCTCTGGTGCAAAGGAAAGACAGAAAGCTAAGTTTGGGGAGAACGACCCCAAAGGCACTTGTGTTTGCTCAAGTAACAAAGTCCGTAAAGATATCTCAGCCACCCCCTACCCTTCACAGGTGGCACGGAGGTATTTCCTTGATTCTAAGGATCAAACGCATAAGCACTATTGCAACTTACAACAAAGGACCTTTCGCCAAGACTCCAAGCGCTTTGTCCAAGTCAACCAGGTTGAAATAAGAGATAGCCAGAAGCAGCCGCTTAGATTGCCCTAGCCGTAACCTTCTCTGGCTGTTTGTATTGTTCCAACTGGTCTTCTCATCTTCTACAGTATCATGTGTATTTCTAAGATTTGTAGACCGAGTTACTTCGAGTGCTTCGGTTGTTTCAGACTTCACCAAGGTCGCCCCCAGCCGCATGTCATTTACACAGCCGGCGAGTTGAGCGCCCAACCTTGGTCAATGGGAGCACTCTTGGCACGACGATCCAACTGAAGTTTCACTCAGATTCAACTCGGCCTGCTCCCAGAGGATACTATAAATAATTTTGGTGACCTATGAGTGATTAACCCAAAAATATTGCGAGAAAAAACACTTGCCCTTGAGCCACTGAAGCAAGTGATAAAATCTCGCTCACCTCCGTTCAAGCGAAGGGTGAACCTAGCTCCAGTCTGACACCCATTCTGCACCAAGATTGACCGGGAAAGGAATTATATAGTAAATCCTCCAGTGTCTTGATTGCTCAAGAAAACGCCTGCGCCAGACCTTGACAGTCCGTAAAATGCCTGCATCAGCTGAACCAAACCAGATTTTGGGACCCATACCTGCCGGATCTTCACATTAACGCCGGCGCCAACTTCTTGGAGCCGCCGGGACCATGCCTCGATGCGGCCACAAGGCCCGACTCGCGAGAGGACCAGTCCCAATGGCTTGGCAGAAACTGGAAGTGGCACAAGCGCTTAGTTGATCAGGGCCCGGACCACGGGCAACGTGCTCCACCTGTGTATTTGGATGCCAACAAAACCCTAGATTTTGGTGGGTTCTGGGGGAGCACAAAGTCTTTACAACGCAACATGTGCTCTCCAGAGCTGCAAGTAAACTATCATGCGTCGTCCAGGTTGATGTTCGAGGCTTCTCAACCAAAGATTGCGAAAAGCAGAACCTCAGAAATGCCAGTTGCCACATACTCTAGAACTCTGGGATTGGAGGCCATCGCTACTAGGTTGGAGTTGGAGGCCTTGGGGAGGCCATCGCTACTAGTCTTCTCCTGGCCTGGCTTTGGCGAGGACGAAGGGGATGGCTTCCGCCTTGCGACTCGCTTCCCTGAAGGCCTCAGGGTGCGCTGCGAGCATGCCTTGGATTCTGAATGCCCTACGTTTGGGTCGGAAAGATGTAAACTCTCCAAGACCACCTTTCTTGCCGTGGCCGCCATCACTTGCCAGGCATTCCAAGCTGCATTCACTTCTGGCATGGTGAGAGATGAGCTGCAGTCACGCAGTCACCCAGATCGCCCTCTGGTCTGCTGATTTATGCTCAGGATATGTAGAAATGCTGCAATGTTCAAAGGTCCAAACTCCTTTTCTAGATGCAAGAATCAAAGGAGTGGCAGTGGTTCCGGTGGCAATGCTTTCAAAAAGGATCCAACAGAAATTGATATCCTGACTAACAAATGGCCACAAGTTCTACAAACCTTGCTAATTACAAACCAGGACCAAAAAGGGAATTCATCCATCAAATTATAGGTTGTTGTCTCAATCATCCACTTCTTTTGTCACGGTATTGAAATGAACTCAACCCTCAGGGCGCCACGGCAGCACAGGGCTTGACACCGCAGAGAGCAAAGCAGCTCGGTCGCCTCATTTTTCAGAGGCAGCCGCTGTCCACCTAAAAATATGGGCTCACTGACAGAGATGTAAATTAAACATAATTAAACTGAATACATCCTGTCGACCCAGGTGTAGGTGAGGAAATGATTTAGAAAAAGAACTTGTGGGTTGTCACCTACCAACTCTTCACTAGGTCTCATCCTGCATCCTGGTGGGTGACCCAGAAGCCATCCACTTGGCGCCAAGGAGCTGGACCAGGCCCGTTCACTGGCCATCAACTCCTGGTGTTCTCGCTGCAGCTGCTGCCGCAACGCCACGACCTAACAACACAATGGTCTACTGGTCGTCGGCCTTGATTGCGTTGTGACAACGCTGATACACCCACCTGCTCCTGCAGCAAGGAGGTCTTACTCTCAGAGAGCGAAGCAGAAGCGCGCAACCTGCGAGGCATGTAGAACCAAGCGAGGTTGACCATGAGATCTGCAAGAAGAATCTGCTGTTCTGTTCTGAGGTAGAAAAGCACTCTTGGCACACCCAAGTCACAACTGGCATCTTGCGCCGGAATTGTTTGCTTGGTCCCGCATGATTGTGTCCGCAGCCCCTGGTCGACTGCCCCCTTTAAGGCAACTAGGAGAATCAACGGAAGCGGGGAGAGTACGATTCTTGGAATGGCAGATCAAAGCTAGCAGCAAGAATGAGGCGTTGCACAAGATCTGCTGAGCTTCCCAGACGCATTCAATCCGCGTTGATGGTCGCTGCGCTCTCGCGCCAATTGTTCACCTTGTTCCTGAGGTCTTTCACAAGTGGGTCTGGTTTCAATTCAGGCCATGCGGAGACACATGGAAAGCAATCAGAAGTCAGGGGTTGGGGCATTGACGCTGGAGAGTCTTTTTGCTTGGGCCCCGCGGTGTAGGACTCTGTAAGAACCGCATTGGGAAAGATGCGACCATTAAGCTAGAGAGGACATCTGGCTGTCCTTGAGGTGCATGGTGAAAGAAGAAATGTTGCGTGTCACGGACTTTCTTTGATCATTGGTCTACCAGGTACCACCCATCCAACAAAGTCGCTCGATTCGATGCAAATTGTCCAAACTCAGGATCCACCACTGTCAGAACTTTGTGCAAGGTGGCTTTAAGATCTGCTAAAGATCACTCGGTCCAGAGATTCCCCTAATTTGTGCAAATAGAACCTTTTCGCAGGTGAACCCAAACTGCAGTCCCAAACTAGGGTGCCTGATCCAAAAACGCTATGGGTTCACTGGCTTAACCTGCTATCAAAAGTCATCTGGATATGTCTAGGAACTGAGGAACTGTAAATATACAGTACATGTACATACTGTAGGTCCAGTGTACCTCTTGCAAACAAAACCATGTTCAAAAACTTCTGTAGCTTTGAGTCCCCATCTTTTGATGACCACACCCTTCTGACGGGGGCACCGACTCTCGAGACACTGGCCTTGAGGAGATCCTGCAGATGCCGGATGTTCTTCTCTTGGTCCTCCGCCTTGCAAAATGGGAGACGAGCTGTCGTGATGGTGAGAAACGATGAGAAACGAAGAGCTATGACATGCAAGGGGAGACAATGACAGGCACAAAGGATGAGACTGTGTGCTTCGGGTTCTGTAAACCGAAAATCGTCACGGCCACCAGTAGCTACTTGCCAGATCTACCTGGTTTACCTTACAAGAGTTGAAGTTCAGATGGTCGGCCGCTGCCCCTGGGATGATCCTGAGGCTGGGACCATGGAGGTCTGCAACTCCATCGAGCGATGAAGCTCAAGGATCCTGCAATTGGAAGATGTGTTTTGGATGTGTTTTGGATGAGATTCGCAGATTGGCAAGCTTTCTTCAGGTCAAAGCAAGCGGTACAGTGTCGACATCCTCAACCCCGGCGTGGAAAAGTTGTTGGCTGAGGCAGTGGCACAAGTTTCCAACTAGATCGATCTCCCTTTGTCGGGGAAATCAGGGTGAAAAAACAATAGGGCACGCTCACCCTTCTTGACTCTGGGGCTCGCAAGTTGAACCTGAAGCGTTCCACCCGGAGGATTGACTTCGCTGGAGCAAACACCGGAATACCAGCCGTTCTCCAAGGATGCGTAAGAAGAACCTTGTAGCAGTTGTTGCTAGTTGCAACTTGTCTGAATAATGAGGGGGGCAACCAACACATGCATCCCGCTCTGGCATATCTTACCCTTCTTGCAAACTCTTCAGGAAGGGCCGAAGGCATGCCTTCAGTGTGGCATGCCTTCCAAAAGGAATTGCTTCATGGCTGAAACACATTGCCCAAAGAAAGAACTGCAAAAACGAACTCTTGAAGGCTCGCCACTCAGTTCATAGGTTCATCCACAGCCCAAGAGGTGCAGCTACTGGGGCCCCTGACTTCTGCTGCTGTGCCTGATCCGACATCTGGGCCGCATCCTTCAGTTCGGCCTCCCGTTTCAATGCCTTCAGTTCGGGGCATCCCGTCCGATCCGAGACGTCGATGAGTCGAGATCGTCTCAAGCGGCGGAACTTTGCAACGGACCCTCGGCGGACGGGGCTCCCCGGCTCGTTGCTGGACAGCTTGAACCTGGAGCGGCGTTGCTGCACAAGTCTACCAGTTATTGATCAAAATGGCACCCGGCACTTACTACCTTCAATTATGTGTTTTTGTTGGTTTAGAGATAATAGTCTCCCAGTGTCAACTTGGAATTCCGGATACATCTTCGAATGCATTCTCTGTCCTGCTCCTGCAAGGCACGCTCTCGCTGCATCTCTGCCTGCAAACAGTCAAAGATCACAAATCTTCTGGAAGGTAAAGACTGCCAGCACCAGTCAGCTTCTATCAGTCTATGAATGCCTGGCACAGAATGAAAAAATCATGACAGATCCCAAATGTCCAAGAACGGGAAACCCCATCTCGCCATGGTTCACCTGCACCAAGTCCTCCCGCGCGCGTTCTGCATCTTGAAGCTCTGAGTGGAGTGTGCCTCGGCGCTGTTTTGGACCCACTTGGCAGAGATACAGCCCAATCACATTTGCATCCAACCTACTAGCGATGGCCTCCAACCTCAGAGCGATGGCCTCCAACCTACTAAACTAGCGATGGCCTCCAACTCCAACCTATATAAGAGCGATGGCCTCCAACCTACTACGGATGACAAACGACATGTTCCTCTAACTATTCAGGCCATCCTGATGGGTGTGGGATCAAAACCTCGGCACCACCCAGAACCAAATGGTATTACATCAACTTCACCCCATCAATCAACATTGATTCATGTTGATTCATACCTTCAACCAAATGCGGCGCTGGACTTGACTCGAATCCCCAGTACTGAAACTCTAGTTCATCCAAGTTATTGTTCAAGAAACGGCTGCTTTGTTTGGAAGTGGAGACAACTAACAACTCTAAATCGTCTGTCTCACAATGCATCTTGCAGAAGCAGCACCCCTGCACACACGCCCAAATCAGCTGCTTGAAGTCAGCCTTCAAAAGTATGACGACCTCTAAGGTTACACACCTTACCACTCACATCCACTCACTTTGAACCATCAAGTCACGTGCACAAATTCCGGTATCCCTCATATCTACCTTCCCAAATATTGCTAGCAAATGTTCCAAAATGCTCGCTCCTCCAGCCCTACACCCTACTCCAAGTGCTCCAGGCTGATCTCTTTCATGGCACTGCGCTTCTCTGCGTCCAGCTGTGTCACATCCGCCAGAGCCTCCAACACAAACTCTTCAATCGTCAATAGGTGTTACTATTCCAAAACTGCGGGCTCTTTGGGTTCCGTGTCTCTCACAGGGTCACAACCAGGTTTTCCCGGTGTAAACAAGTGGATGCGTTCGCATGGCCCAAAGCATTCGTTTCCTCCCCGACCTGTTCCAGTTGCTCTTGCAACTTCTCGCACTGCTGCTTGCTGGAGCTCTTGTCATTCTCCAGGTCTGCCATCTTGGTTGCCTCCCGTCGACTGCAAAGCAACCAAACCAAACCAAACCTCAAAGTTGCAAATAGGTCCAAACACGAAAGAGAACCTGGTGCGAAGGCCCTCCAGGATTCAGCAAAACACCATCACTGATTGCCTGGGAGGCCCGCTCACGTTTCACTGCTTCCACGATCGCCTGGCAAGGAAACCAATTTCTACCTGCTGCAACTACATTTGTCACCATGGTCTATATAGTCTGGAAATGATATTGACCCTCCTGCCCAAATGTACAGAAGGCTTGTGATCAGCGATCATGCTTCCAGCAATTCGTTCAAACAACTTCCCTTTGGAAAGGTCAAATGGAAATCTCTACGTTTTCGTCTGTTGGAGGAGCCCATTTCTCCAGCTCGTCTTTCACCATCTTCTCTTCTATCTGTTCCCTTCCACGCCTCTGCCTCCTGTCTTGTGCGGTTTGAGCGCTCGGCCTCACTCAGCTGCAGGGCACGGAGTTCCAAAGCCTGGCAGAAAGAATGGAGAAACCAGTGCAACAAGTGAGACCTATTCCAAACAACTGTCGCAGGCAAGTCGCAAACAACATTCATGCCCGGAAATGCTCAGTGAGTGGAGAGGGGGCACCTTACCCAATCAATGCAAAGAACTGGGAGAGGGGCGTTGGAGGTTCGAAATGAAGTAAAGTGAACATGACCTTCAAAACCTCCTTTTTATGAAACGGCTCCGTATTCCTGATGGAAATACGCTCAACACCCAAAACTTACAACTCTTCAGAATCTATATAGGCGTAGTTGCGACTCTAGAGATGCACGAAAGAGGGTCACGACGTGTCAGGACAAGGTACTTTCCTGTGACACTCATCACCCAGCCAACAAAAGGTTTGCCGCAGCTGTCGACACAATGCTGAAATTGTGTTGGCCCAAAGGCTGCACCTCATCGTGGCTCTGCACCAGCTGCGCACGCAAAGCGTCCGCCTCCTGTCGAAGTGCGGTTTGAGCGCTAAAAGTGTGCACCTTACTGAACATGCGTTTAGATCAAATGAAAAATGGCCGTTTCGATATCTGTTGATGTTTTAAGCCCGTGGCCCTGCCTCCTTACTTAATTATGTAGGCGCCTACTTAATTGAGTAAGGGAGTAAGCTACTAGGCTAAGTTAGCATAGCTCACGCACTAATGATTTGGTAGTAGCGTCCTTGCTCCTAGTAGCCTTGGAGTTGGACCTTGCAGGTTCTCGTCTTTGGAGTGGCTGACCATTCTGCTCTTATTGGCTGTGGGTTTGCGCGCATTGGGACTCCCGGCTGCAAGCATGCGCCGCTGGTCCCGCGCGAAGGAGCTGTCCAGAGACCGGACCTGGCATAAAGTGTGCAGGAATCCATGAGGGATTCTATGTTTAGATACATGGAATTCTGTGGGATTCCATTGAGCCTCTTGACAACTAGTCTGGTCCACAATCCATCAGTGTTGTCTCTATCTGCATCACCAACGTCTCAACTCTAATTCACCATTAAACATGCTCTTTTGCAAGAGCCTCACTAGAAACAAGCTTCGCACCATGGCTTGCCAGCGAAGAACTCGCCAATGGCCCAGCAATGCCTGCAAGACAGAAATAGCTGAAAGGAACATGTTGTCCCTCAGAATGCTGAGCAAATTTCGTAGTAATAGTAGTCCAGCACACAAACACATGTATTCGAGCTCCGACCATTGTATTCTTGTCAGTAAGAACCTCTACTATAGCTGTCTGTCTGGGCAAATGTGCCGCAGCAAGGCGAAACCGCTCTTCCAGCCTGCTGAAGTCGAAGTCTCACCATGTTGGAGAGGATGGACCTCAGAATGCCCCAGCCATAAGTCCAAACAAGGTCTGCCATTTGTCTGTCACTCGTAAGATCGTTATCTATGCTGTCATGAGAACCATGGTAAGGTTTTAGAGCAATGTGTTTGATCCTGACATCTCTTCACTCCAAATCATCTATATATATATAACTGTCCTGCTTCCCTCCTTGACCTCCGGACTTGTGCATCACTTGAAACTGCATCTCTTTCGAAACATGGGCTGCAAACTGCGACACAATGCCCAACAGAGTGTTTCACGAAGATGGAGGAAGTGGCTCGACTATTCAAGCCCCTCAAAGGGCCCAAATGTTTGAAGACACTCCAATTTACAACACAAACATGATCGCAAAATCGATTCTAGCAAGGACGCTACTAGGTTGGAGCCCATCGCTATTAGGTTGGGAGGCCATCGCTACTACTAGCAGTAGCAGGGGCGCTATTAGTTAGTGACGATCTGCGGGTTTCACCTCTTGGCTTCAGCTCCGCACACGCCATGGCAGACTCGCAGCTCCCGCTGCGTCTCCCCGTGTGCCATCAAGCGGCACTGGGCCGACGCCTTTGGTTTTGAAGCTTGTCAAAAGCTTGGCGACAGTTGCGTCAAACAAGAAAAGAGCTTCCAACATATAGCAGACATACGTATCACATACAACAATGCTTGAGGCTTAGAAGCCAAATGCGTCTCTTGCTACAGGATGTCTCCGGAGCATGCTGTGTCCGGGTCTCCAACCTTTGGCTCAGTTTGGCAGGTGTCCGCGCCTCAACGGCGGTGGCCATCGCCGACCCGCGCCAGCCTCAGAACACTTCCAGGCAAACATCGCAGAAATTCAGAGCTCCGCACATGTTCTCAAACGAGTTCCAAAGAACGAGTTCTCAAACGAGTCAAATCTGACTTCCGGATGCCAAAAGTCCGTGTTCCGCATGGATCCAAAATGAGTTCTGTCAAAATCGCACCGGCAAGATCCAGGCATTGAAGAGCCCGCTGACGAGCCCGCCTTCATGAGGGACAAGTCTTGATCATGTGGCAAAACAAGGGGTGTGCTTTGCCCCCTAAACTGCTTGCAAAAGAAAAGCAGCAACTAATCGGTAAAATGAGTAATGCTTGCCGGGCACATCTAAAGCAAAACAACTGAACAAATGGCACCAACTCGCCGCCTCGCCTCTCCTTCGCAGCCAGCAGGTGAAGCAGAAAGTGGGCGGCTGAGGTCCTCTGCTCCTGTCATGGGCGATGGAATCATGGCTCCCCAAGGCATTCACTCACATCTTTTAGGTTGCCAGCAAAGTTCTGTCTGACTAGCTACTTGGTAGGAAAAGGCTGCAGGTTTTTAGCGGGATATATTTTTTATTTTTAGTGGGATGTATTTTTGGGGGGGGTTGAGCCTTCTGATTCTGTTGCTTTAGACAGTTTCTCATTAGGTCTACTGGGTTTTTACGTGCTACTATTGGGTTTTTGAGCTAAGTGATCCCTCTACGTGCTGGTGGCCCATAGCTTGGGTTTGAAGTCGACTGTTCGCGGGAGGCCCAGGATCAGATCGGAGCGTTTTGCTTCGATGTGCAGCAAAGCCTTTGAAGTGCAATTTCCTTCCTTCCTTCCTTCCTTCCAGAGCCCATAAAAGAAAAAAAAGCATCCCACCCCCCAAAAAAATATATATCCCACGGAAATATGCCCTCCGTAGGAAAATGAGATCGAGGTCTTGTCTGTCAAGAAATTGCTTGACGAGTCTGCCAGTGCCGATGAAAATAGCTCGCTTGAGCGAAGAGTTTGGAGGTATATAGTATACGTTTCTCCATGTCCATCCACACTGCAATGGGATATCATCCCTGGTCCTTCACCTCACGAACATCACTTTTAAGAGGAGACCGTCCACCCGCTCCTGTGTGGCAGCTTGTGCATCACAAACGCTGCGCCAGGCACTTAGAAGGACCTCCAGGAGTTTGGTGGGGTTGCTTTGGAATGAGGAAAGAGTAGCTGGGTTCCTCACTCTTTGTTCCAAAGTACGCACCTGGCCGCGCGCAGAAAGCTATGGAGTCCAGTTTCCCTTCCCAAGCGACTTGAAATCAAACACCAGGATGGCCCCGGTCAAGAACATGTTTTTAACAAACATATCACAAGTTCCACAGCGTGGAGTTTTGGAGGCCATCGCCATTAGGAAAACAAGAAGCTACTTGTAACAAAGGGCATCGCTACTAGGAGCAAGAATGCTACTAGTAGCTCCTGGCCTTAATACTAGTAACAAGAAGCTACTAGTAGCTAGAAGCTACTAGGTGGAGGCCATCTCTATTAGTCTGGTACCCTCAAATTTTGGGAAATAGCTCTTGTCAAGCAGCAGCACTCCGGACTGCCTGCCTGGTGCAAGTGAGAGCAAAGCCTGTTCATCTCAGCCTGCAAGATGAAGGCTGGGCTTGATACACAGAAGTGCTTCTCTGACTTCTCTGCATGTCCCTCCTACAAGTATACAGTATACGATATTCGTCCGTTTGGCTGTAGACTGTCGTGCCAATCCATCTCTTATTGGCCGAACAAGTGTAGGATCACACCGTTCTGAGAGAGTGTTCATTAATGTTCATTATCATCATGACGCCAAATGCGTGAAATTGATGGTAATTACAAACCGTTACCCAGCAGTGTGTCTGCCACAGATCAGTGGCATGTACATGTTCAAGTGACACAGCTGATGGTCGCTGGGCCTGCCCCCGCCGTTCTCTCCACTGCTCACAGAGCCAGTGCGTAGACCTTTTGGCCCGCTCCAAGTCGACGATTTGTGCCTCCTGTGCAGCCAAAGCATCGGGCCAAAGCATCACAGAGGCGGGGCCTTTTGAACAGAGGGAATAATCCAACGTCGATCACCCTCCTAACTTGGATTTATATAAGCACAAGCACCCAATCTGCCGCAGTCACCTGCGCAAGACAGTCCCGCTTCACCGCATCCATCATGGCCTCCATGGGTCGGCCGACAGGATACACCGCAGCCGAAAAATGTTCACAGACCAAGGATTCCAGTACACATCGCTACTAGGAGCAAAGACGCTACTGGTAATTGGTTTTCAGATTTTTGACCGACCTGTTGTCAGTTCTTGCAATCCCGCCTCGGCTTCCTGCTGGCTCTGAAGAGCCTTCTGCGCCTGGCTTTGTTCAAGAGGTGGTTTTGTGGTGACTTGTGGGATGCAAAAAAACATCCAAATCATGTCTTTCATGCCATCATCCTTTTGAACGACAGAAGTTAACAACCCTTACTGCCTTACTTGGCCCAAATGATCACATCGGCCACCTCATCACGGCTCTGTACCAGTTGGGAGCGCAGCACCTCTGATTCCTGAGCAGCAGTGGTTCCCGTTAGGGTGGCTGGCAGAGTGCTTGGGCTGGTTTCATAATGTCATCTCGACAGCCCCAAGGTTGGGGCTATTGGTTTCAATGAACACTTTACAGTAATCAGTAATGGATGTTTTGCAGCCTTTATGGTTGTGTACTTTAGAAAGACTCTCGCTCCAACAATCTCCATAAAACTCTCAATTGGATGAGGGAGATCCAATTGAGACACAATCATGTTTGCAAGGCACGGCCTAGAATCGGTGCTCGGGGCAAACCTTTCACTGGGAAACAAAACCACGAAACCTTTTTGACCAGCATCGACCAATCGGGCGCTCCGGCCGCCAGCATTCGGCGATGATCTCGAGCCACTGAGTCATCCAGGGATCGGACCTGGAAAAGCCCGTGAAAAGGTGGAAAGTGTGGAAGACCCTAGTAGCGTCCTTGCTCCTAGTAGTAAGGCCAGGAGCCCCTAGTAGCTTCTTGTTACTAGTACGGGAGGTGGAAAGGTGGAAAAAAACGTATTGAGATGTGATCACAATAATTTGATCCTGCAGAAAAGACTTGGGCTCTTGTTACATCTCAGCGCACCATGTGTTGCCATCGTAGAATGCGCCACTGGCTGATGGCCTGGTCTGAAGCATAGAAACGTGAACTGTGCTTGACCTGTCTCATCCCCGCTAGTAATGTGGGTGAAGTTCTTGGAAAGACATACAGTATCACATGTGACAGTTGTTGCGTTCACTTGCTCATTCACGTGCTGAAGATATACAGTAGGTGCAACCAAACGGAAAATTTGTGTCACTTTCTTTGGAGGAGCGTAAGCTGTTCACGTTGATGTACATAGTATATATATATATACCAATGTGATAAATCAGCGACTGCAATCACCCCACGCATTCTGCCAGCGCCTGCGATAGAGACCCTTGAAGCTTGTTGGAAACTAGAGTCGCAAGGATTGACCTGGGCACCATGTTGATGCATCTATATAAGCTCATCAAAAACTTGCAAAGACAAGGGATTCAAGGCTCCTTGTGTAGACCTATTCTGCCCTTCACGCAGCCCCTCTTCTCCATCCTCATCTGCAACAATGCGCACCGCGGCTAAGGGGAATCACCAAAGGATTGAAGTGTCCACCTATGGTTCGACCCCCACGGTCACATCAAAGTCTCCAGTGGTTGGGAGCCCTCGCAGCCCTAGTCGCATCCGCTCTGGTTGGTGCGAGGCCTGGCTGCCAAGTAGGTGTCTGGAGATCCTTCAAATCAGTTCCTTCGATGGTTGAAGTTCATTATCATTCTTTGACTTGAAAGGCTTTTCATCAGCCGATAACTCTCCAATCACTGGTCTTTCTTTTAGAAGTGCAGATCCAGTTGAGAGGTCAACCTCGGGTTCCGCGATTTCAGTCCATGCTTGGATCCTGATTATGACCTGGTGGTCCAACGCACCTGTTGAGTGTCATTTGTTGCTAGACACCGGTGCAAGCTACTCAATGAACTCCCAAACTCGAGGGCTCCCCATCACTCTTGTCTTGGGTATTGATGAGGAGGTTTCATCGTTTACACATGTTTACTGTGTCTTCTCCCTCCGTTGGTTCCCATTTAGTGCCTCCAAGTGCATAAGCTGCGCTGCCCCGTGCCAGCCTAAACTGCTTCGGTGAAGGCTTTGGTCGTCAGTGGCTTTGAAGACTTTGTCTGGTGAAAGCGTGAAGTTGAGTGGAAGCGAGTGGAACTTACAACCAATCAGGTTTTGCTTCTTTCCTAACATGTGGATTTGGGGGTTGACGCACCCAAGCAAGTCTTTGAAGGGTGCCAAAACAGAACTTCTCCAATGCTTCAAGAGTTCAGGGTTGAGATGGTCCCTCATCAGGCTTGCAATTTAAAAATCGTTCCAGCTTTTTCCACCCTGTGGCATGCGCGATATCTGAATCCCGTGCGTCCACTAGCGATTCCATGTGCGCACACCAGGAGGCTAGACAAAACAAAAACTAGATAAAAAAAACTAGTAGATCCAATGGAACCACAATTCAAAGCCAACAATCCCTCCAAGGTCTGCACGCTGCAAAGCAGCACGGCACGAGCACCTCAGTCTCATGAGTCGTCCCAAAGCTCTTCCAGCATGTTTAGCTCCAAGCAGCTGCCAACACTGATCAAGACCGAACTGTCAGTGGCACCCAACAATGTCCCGCCAAAAGAATGTTTTAATCCCTGCCCACATGCGTCTTTGCGAGCCTCTCATGCACTGAGAGCATATGGAGCAGGAATTGAGCCGCGGTCTTCTTCTGTGCCTTGCTGCGAACATGCAAGGCCGAAGGCCAAAGCTCCAGCTTCTTCGAATAGGACTAAGGCGAACATAGAAATCATAATTATGCAAGCTCGTGGGGCAAAAGAAGTTGCCATTCCACCTTTGAGATTGTCGCTTGCATCTCAAACTCGTGCCCCAAGTTTGGGGTCACCAGTTTTCTCTCGAAGACCAGGAAGACCATGATACAAATCCACCTTTGGCTAGGCTTGCCATGAACAGCTTCTCAGTTTGGCATTCAACTATAGCGCCTCGCCGGCATTTTGCAGGGCAGAGGTGGTGTTCCATCCTTGCAGCAGGGCCTGTACAGCAGCTGAGTCTCTGAGGTTCTGTGATTTTCTGTCAATTGCAACATCAAAAAACATCCAAACCTAGTGACGTAGTGGCCTTCCCCACTCCCCACTCCGCGTGCCCATCTTCTCCCAAAAGAGTGCACCAAAAAACTCCACCACTTTCACTGGTCAACCCACCCCCTCCCTCCACTCCACCAGCACTTGCCACGAAGAGACGCCTCCCAGCGCTCCCTCTGCCGCTCGGCCGCCCAGGCCCCCGTGGTGTGCGTGCGCAGCCGGTGAAGCCCCCGGCGCTGCAGGCCGCGCTGCGCCAGCTGAGTGAGGCGGCCCAGGCGACGCCAGGCGGTGGAGAGATCACCTCGGCACTTGTGAGATGAAATGGTGCGAGGAACTGCAAAAGCTTCAAGAAATTGAACTCGGCGTTTGGGGCTTTCCGGCAATCAGAACCTCATCTTGGAAAGAAAGTGCCTACATGGCCTTCGAACTTGGCTTCCTTCTACAAATGAGAAAAGGAAGAAAGTGACTTTTCGCCCAAGAGACGCAGACATCGCTCCGCTTGGCTGGCCAGGCGCCGGGCCTCCCGCTGCCGGAGCGCCAACGCAAAGGCCACCAAGCGTGCCATGGGGCGGCGTTGGCCTTAATGCGCAGAGGGTCTGTTTGCCAAGAACTTGCAAACAAATTGGGCCATTTTGAGTCATGATCTTCCACGGGCTTGATCGATCTGATCTCACCGGGTCCCACCTGAGCTCTCGACGGATCAGCTCCACTGACTGCTGTCGACGCGCTTGCAGCTTCTCCAGCGCCACATGGGTGGCGCCTCAGCACCGCAGGCGATTGCCGCGAGATGGTGAGACAAACTGAATGATCCAGACGTCTCACAATGAGAGAGGAAACTCCAACCAGATTCAACCAGCAGGTGCTCAAGATATGGTCGCCCTTTGGAACCTACGCGAAAAACCTGATCTTGCTGGGACCTCCTCCCCCTTTGTGTCAAGTATTTTGCACCTCGTATGACCACCGACTTTCTTTTTCTGTGCTCTCGACCCACCGAGGTTCCGGCAGCTCCGTAGGCGCCAGGGGTTTTCAGCCAGGACCATCTGCACCAAGCGACGCCAAGAGCCCCTGGCAGCCTGGCGAAGACTTGGAGGCCACACATGGGGGAGGCGTTGATGAGTGTTTGGAATGGCATACGTCAGAAGATTTGACATGCCAATACTGCCTTTTCAAAGAATGTGGTTTGATGCCCCGTACATCACTTCACCAAGGCGGGTGACATGTTTCTTCAACCAACACAAATTGTCCAACGTCTTTTGGAGTCATCCCGCGTCGTCCTGCATCGTCCTGGCCTGGTTCCGGGCGCTCTCCGCCTGCGCCCAACGCATCGGGCGCAGCAACGCCTGCAGCGCCGCCCGGCGCAGGGACGTGCCCAGCGAGATCCAGCGCTGCGAGGCACAGGCCAAGGCTTTGGCTTCGCCTCGGGACATCTGGAGGACATCGGGAAGACGGGAAAGGAAAAAAAGGACAAGGGAAACCTAATAGCGATGGCCTCCGACCTCTCCGACCTACTTGCGATGGCCTCCATGATGGCCTCCAACCTAGTTATGATGACTGATGGCCTCCAACCTAATAGCAATGGCCTCCAACCTACTTGCGATGGCCTCCAACCTACTAAGGAAAAAGGAAACCGATATACTATTTTAATACAAATTACACTTACCAAACTGGAGCTGGAACTAACTTCACCACTGATTTACCTGACACCAATGAAATTGCTGATGGATTGTCTGGATGACTCTGGAGGTAACTGAGCTACACTTATATACATGAGATGACCTGGCAGAAACGGCTACTGACTGACTTTAAGGTGTTGTGCAAAAGGATTTGGGGAAAGGAGTAATCAAAGGAGAGCATAATTGCTTGGATCAATCCAATAAGACCCAAATGTCCACGAACCACATGGGAAGAGTAAATGACAGCTTGGATCGATGCGTCCATGCAGCAATATCAAAAGGACGTTGAGCCCATCACACAACAATGTCTCAGCATCTGTCATGGGACATCCAAAAATATTTACAGTGTTTTGAAGACGTGGATTCTGTGGTTGCTCCAGAGAATCGGATTTGGCAAAATCTATTGCACCATTTGTTAATGAGGAGTACCCAACGGGACAAGTAGTCTGAGATTTTAGAGTAGGGTGGCTGCCGTGGATTGCAAGGCTCTCACGGTCAAGGCTCTGAGACATGCATATCCTTCTTAGTCCTGCCAGGTTGCTGGACTCTTCCAACAGCCTCCGGCCATTCCGCAGGGAGGAGCATTCAGCCGCGAAGGTGTCACGTTGCAAAGAGGCCTTCACAAGAAATCACGGGACAGTGATTCCCTCACATTACGACGCAGGAGCAGCCGAGACGAACAGAGTAACCGCTAAAGCAACCCCTAATGTTCGAGCTTCAGATGGCCAACTGCCACACCCGCCTGCAAGTGCATCGCTTCCAGCTCTTGCTTTAATTGGGCTGCCTCCTGGCGTGCAAATAGGCTTGGATGCTTGCAACACCTCACCTTGGAAGCGCAAGTCCTCATATTAACTGTGACATACTCAAATAAACACACTCAACATGGGCATAGATGCTTGAAAACTCTCGAGACCATGGGCATGCCATGTTCTTTCTCTCCCACCTTGCGAAAGTGTGACTCTTCCACCTGCCGCATGGCCATGGTCAAGGACCGCTGCTCTGCCTGCACCGACGCATTACAGTGGCACTCAAACAGGTGACAAGTGCCCAGCAGCACCCAGGAAAAGAATCTACAAATTATTCTACCTTTGACGGGGAGAAGAGCACAAGTGGAAAATGATCTATCCCCCGCAGACTAACATGAACCCAGACGCGTGGCCCGCGGAAGAACATTTAATCTACAACCCAGGGGTCTCCGTGCAAGTTGCTTCTTCAAACGGAGTTGGTGTCAGTAGCGTTGATACTCTTGAGGGTACTTACGCGCACATGTTGCTTGGCACAGCGGGAGTGGTTCGGTGACAAACCATGGCTCCTTGGCGAGCTGCAACGGAGCAACAGCTGAGAATTGGGCTTCCGAAAGAGAACTCGTACTCAGCAAACAAGCACGGCGCTGCAAAAAGAGTGCTCTTTTCTACGCCCCAAAAAAGGTGCCGAATTTGATCAAGCTCCAACTTGTTCGCAAGAGCTCATCGCCGGTTCCATGACTGGCTTATTCAGACTGCCAGGGATCAAATGTCAATAGGTTGTTCAGACTCAAGTTGAGTCTATAAGGTCTGTGGGATACAGGACAATCATTCAGTTGAGTGAGTGGGGTCCTCAAGCGAATGCTTTGCTGACCGAATGTCCCCGTGGACAGAAATCATGTGCAACGCATATTAAAGATAAGAATCGAGCTCTGAAGACTCCACATGGAAGACCAGACTCACTTTCATCGGAAGTGAATCTGGAACATTCAAATGATATGTCATAAAGATCTGGCTCTCACTGTGATATCATCGATATCTGGAAGATTCAGTGTTCGATGCGGCACACCTCAGCACCTCAGCGCGTCCAGTGATTCAGGATCTCGCGGAGCCGGTCCTGCCAACCTTTTGCCTCGCCCCTCTGATCCAAGACAATCACCTTGAAGCCGAAGGGGCTCTTTCCGACTGCTTTCCTTGCATGCTTTGCAATCAGGGAATTCATGGTTCATGGCTGAGCTTAGAACAAGTAAGCATCACGTTCTTTCTCAAGCAAAAAGGATGAAACGCATATCAATAGCGGTGAAAGGTTTGAGGTCTCAAAGCTGAGGCTTTAGAAAGCTGAGCTTCTCGAATTGAGCTAGCTGTCGGATGTAGGCTTGGTGCGCGAGGCCATTGGGGCCCGTTGGATGCTGACGATCCAGTGGTGTCATTGAATGGAAAGAGTCGCGGAACGGGAGTTCCTCAAAGATTGATATTTGGTACAAGTCGTTTGCCTCTCTTCCTCTTCTTCTTGTTTCTTATTCTTCTTATTCTTATTCTTATTCTTATTCTTCTTATTCTTCTTCTTCTTCTTCTTCTGCTTCTGCTTCTGCTTCTGCTTCTTCTTCTTCTTCTTCTTCCTGGGTGGGGGATGATGGATGAGCTAACAAATTCAATGTTTGTTTGCAGCTGCGATGCGGGCAGCAGCGACAGACACAACTTCACAAACAAACACAACTTCACTACCTTCGGGAGAGAAGGATCTCTGGTCACTGGTCTTTACATAGATAAGAGTTTGTGCTTGCAAATTTAGGTTTTGTGGACCTATATACTATATCTTTATCTATTTACAGTTTGAACAACCAATGATGACAGAACAAATCCCGCAGAAGGAGCTTGCTGATAGAATGACCTCAACACACCAGCAACAAGTGGCTTGTGCTTGATCACATGATAGTCAAAGAAACGAAACTGTGCTCCTTGAACTCTTTTCTCTTTTTTACTTCAAACGTTGGGCCGTCCTCGAAGCTTTCCTCGAGGTTTGCAATGACTGGCTGCCCATCATAGGGGGCCGGTAGATCGTCAATCAGCTCCATCTTGGGCTGGGAGGTGCATGTAGTTTTACCAACTCCAAAGGCAGAGAAAGTTCTCACCCCATCGCTTGGGTCAGGCAAGCTATCTGCCTTTTGCTTTCCCAACAGGTTGTCACGTGATGCAGCAGGCATCATGGGAGAGACGAAAGGCAAAACAGTTGAGCCAAAACTTGAACAACAGTTGAGTTGTAACCAAGGAGCTTGTTTTTTTCTGCACCTGTGTCGGTGGCAACCGCGGCAACCCTCGGATTTGAGTCTGTTTTGCACCACCACAGCCCAGTGTGCTTGGCTTTCCTGCTCAGGTTTAGAGTCCCAACAGGCATTCTGAACTCAAACTATCCGAGCACCTGGGAAAACTGCGGAAACCTCCTTTTGGTGTGAGGAAACTTCGGAACTTCTCTAGGTTTTCGAAGTTGCTGAGCACGCGATCCGCCTGCTGCCAGGCCAGCCAGGGTGACCAGAGGTGACGCCGAAGGAGGCCAAAGCCTGCGATCGGCGGAAGAACACCCACTCACCGATCCGAAATGTGGAATAGACTCTCTCAGGTCAAAAGTCTGGTGTTTCTCAAAACTTCCGGTGCTTTCCACTCCAACTAGTGCAATGTAGAGCAACTAGCGCCCCGAATCGTAGCTGTCACACCCTTTGCCCACCACCACCACCCGTGTTTGGAAAAAAGAGTCCCTATTTGGTCAACACCAAAATGTCACGAAGGCCTACCTTCACTCCCGATGTCCGAAGCTAGCTTCCCTTGATGACAACCTTCGCACGAGGGCCTTCGGACAGCCTTCAACTCATGCAATTATGCATGTGTTGGAGGAAGGCTTCTTTGCACCAGGTTGACGATAGACACTGCCCAACATGTAAGTCCGACTTACCCACCGGCGCAAAGTCACGCGGATTGAAACCACATCTATCAACAAGGATAGCACAATCCTTTTCCCAGTCGGTCAGGACTCATGCCTCACTCCGTGGAAGATGAATGGAGCTTTTGGTTGCTCTCTCTCTCTCTCTCTCAGCTCAAAGTTCCGGCCCAAACCCATCAAGAAATCCGTAGATCCCCTTCCACTTCCTGCCTACATCAATGAGCTTCTGGCACGCCAAGCTCCGAGCAGCCTCGCAGCGCCGACCCTCTTCCACCTGCCCTCGCCAAGCAGCCATCACGGCCAAGCTGGTGAGATCCTGCGGGGCCACGTTCGAGGGCCACCCCGAGCCACGCAACAGGTTCGGAAGGCTCGCCGACGTTGGTGTGTCCCCCTCGCGTGCTTCGTCATAATGCATGGCCCCCGAGCCACCTGCAGCAAAGGGTGAGGATGTGAAAGCATGCCACGGGATCTCGACCTCTTGTGATGAAAGATTGAAGCCTAATGTCTCCAATTGTTTCTACGCATAAGTCGCATAAGGGCTCCTGCTGCTCTGCTGTCCAATAGCCGCCAGAACGGCGCATGACGCGCCAGCAGAGAGCGTTTCGCTTGGAGGCGAAGGACTCAAAGCAATCGATCTGCACCTGCCGGTCAGTGGATCCAAGCATGCACAAGCATTCCAAGACTTCTGGGGTGGAAAGTGTTGATTTTCCAATGAACTTCCTGGCCGGCGTACTTTCAAGAAGGACTCAGGTAAGCCTTAGCTGGGCCAGCAGAAAATGTGTAGCTTGTTTGCAAGTAAGTACTTTAGCTTTGGTAGTTTGGAAGAAAGCCACCCAAACAAAGATAAGGAGCGAGGGTGTGAGTAAGTGAGCAAGTGAGAGAGAGAGAGAGGGGGGATGATGTCGATTGCAAATCCCAAAATTGAGAAAGCAAATTGTGTAAAGTGACCGGAACGTTGACAGTACAACAGGGTAAAAACTTGTGGCGCAGAATGCGCGGGAATGCATTTGCTCCTGCAGTTTCCCCAGCTATGTGGAACACCCATTTACCTTTCATCCCACCTGCAGGTAGGACACCAAGTCTGCTTCCGCTTGTCGCCGCCAGATTTGCAGGTGTCTCCTGCATTGTTCTGCACTATGCGGCCCATTCAGCTCCCAAATGTCCCGTCCGCTCTTGTTACTAGTAGCTTTTTGCTCCTAGTAGCGATGGCCTCCAACCTACTTGCGATGGCCTCCACCTAATAGCGTCCTTGTTACTAGTAGCCACTTGCTCCTAGTAGCGATACCAGGAGCCCCTAGTAGAGTCCCTGCTCCTAGTAGCGAAACCCCCTAGTAGCGTCCTTGCTCCTAGTAGCGTACCAGGAGCTTCCAGTAGCATCCTTGCTCCTAGTAGCGATACCAGGAGCCCCTAGTAGCGTCCTTGCTCCTAGTAGCGATGCCAGGAGCCCCTAGTAGCGTCCTTGCTCCTAGTAGCGATGCCAGGAGCCCCTAGTAGCGTCCTTGCTCCTAGTAGCGATACCAGGAGCCCCTAATAGCGTCCTTGTTACTAGTAGCGATACCAGGAGCCCCTAGTAGCGTCCTTGCTCCTAGTAGCGATGCCAGGAGCCCCTAATAGCGTCCTTGTTACTAGTAGCGATACCAGGAGCCCCTAGTAGCGTCCTTGCTCCTAGTAGCGATACCAGGAGCCCCTAGTAGCGTCCTTGCTCCTTGTAGCGATACCAGGAGCCCCTAGTAGCGTCCTTCTCCTACTGGCGATACCTAGTAGCGATAGCAGGAGCCAATAGTAGCGCCCTTATCGTCCCTAGTAGGGATGCCAGGAGCCCCTAGTAGCGTCCTTCCTCCTAGTAGCGATACCTGGAGCCCCTAGTAGCGTCCTTGCTCCTAGTAGCGATGCCAGGAGCCCCTAATAGCGTCCTTGTTACTAGTAGCGGTACCAGGAGCCCTAGTAGCGTCCTTGCTCCTAGTAGCGATACCAGGAGCCCCTAGTAGCGTCCTTGCTCCTAGTAGCGATACCAGGAGCCCCTAGTAGCGTCCTTGCTCCTAGCAGCGACGCCAGAAGCCCCTAGTAGCTACTTGCTCCTAGTAGCGATACCAGGAGCCCCTAATAGCGTCCTTGTTACTAGTAGCTACTTGCTCCTAGTAGCGATGCCAGGAGCCCCTAGTAGCGTCCTTGCTCCTAGTAGCGATGCCAGGAGCCTCTAATAGCGTCCTTCTTACTAGTAGCTACTCGCTCCTAGTAGCGATGCCATGAGCCCCCAATAGCGTCCTTGTTACTAGTAGCTACTTGCTCCTAGTAGCGATGCCAGGAGCCCCTGATAGCGCCCTTGTTACTAGTAGCTACTTGCTCCTAGTAGCGATGCCAGGAGCCCCTAATAGCGTCCTTGTTACTAGTAGCC
>CAXIVM010000352.1:0-26071 GCA_964035705.1 Porites rus | reverse complement strand
TATTTGCGCCCTTCGAAACTGTCTAAAGACTGGCTTGACGACATCCTGGATACATTCTTCAACTATTTCAATGTCATGAAAGGTGTTTTCTGCTGTTTCGGGACGCGCCCAACCCAAAATTTCTACCTGGTTTAGTAAGCCCAATCAAAGTTTGATTTAAAAGGTTCGGATTAAACATGAACATTTTTTTATGTTTGCGCGCTTAAAAACTCTCGAAAAAAAATCTGGACGATATTTTTAAGATATTATGCCACTAATCAAATGTAATTAAAGGTTCTTTGGGCGTTTCTTGGATGCGGGTAGCCCAAAATTTAAACTTAGCGAAATAAGCTTAAAAAAAGATGTTAAGAAAATCTTACCAAAAGTGTGTAGGATTAATCATAAAAATACCTTACTTGCGCCCTTCGAAACTGTCTAAAGACTGGCTTGACGACATCCTGGATACATTCTTCAACTATTTCAATGTCATGAAAGGTGTTTTCTGCTGTTTCGGGACGCGCCCAACCCAAAATTTCTACCTGGTTTAGTAAGCCCAATCAAAGTTTGATTTAAAAGGTTACAAAAAAAAGGTTCGGATTAAACATGAACATTTTTTTATGTTTGCGCGCTTAAAAACTCTCGAAAAAAAATCTGGACGATATTTTTAAGATATTATGCCACTAATCAAATGTAATTAAAGGTTCTTTGGGCGTTTCTTGGATGCGGCTAGCCCAAAATTTCAACTTAGCGAAATAAGCTTAAAAAAAGATGTTAAGAAAATCTTACCAAAAGTGTGTAGGATTAATCATAAAAATACCTTATTTGCGCCCTTCGAAACTGTCTAAACACTGGCTTGACGACATCCTGGATACATTCTTCAACTATTTCAATGTCATGAAAGGTGTTTTCTGCTTTTTCGGGACGCGCCCAACCCAAAATTTCTACCTGGTTTAGTAAGCCCAATCAAAGTTTGATTTAAAAGGTTACAAAAAAAAGGTTCGGATTAAACATGAACATTTTTTTATGTTTGCGCGCTTAAAAACTCTCGAAAAAAAATCTGGACGATATTTTTAAGATATTATGCCACTAATCAAATGTAATTAAAGGTTCTTTGGGCGTTTCTTGGATGCGGGTAGCCCAAAATTTAAACTTAGCGAAATAAGCTTAAAAAAAGATGTTAAGAAAATCTTACCAAAAGTGTGTAGGATTAATCATAAAAATACCTTATTTGCGCCCTTCGAAACTGTCTAAAGACTGGCTTGACGACATCCTGGATACATTCTTCAACTATTTCAATGTCATGAAAGGTGTTTTCTGCTTTTTCGGGACGCGCCCAACCCAAAATTTCGACCTGGTTTAGTAAGCCCAATCAAAGTTTGATTTAAAAGGTTACAAAAAAAAGGTTCGGATTAAACATGAACATTTTTTTATGTTTGCGCGCTTAAAAACTCTCGAAAAAAAATCTGGACGATATTTTTAAGATATTATGCCACTAATCAAATGTAATTAAAGGTTCTTTGGGCGTTTCTTGGATGCGGGTAGCCCAAAATTTCAACTTAGCGAAATAAGCTTAAAAAAAGATGTTAAGAAAATCTTACCAAAAGTGTGTAGGATTAATCATAAAAATACCTTATTTGCGCCCTTCGAAACTGTCTAAAGACTGGCTTGACGACATCCTGGATACATTCTTCAACTATTTCAATGTCATGAAAGGTGTTTTCTGCTTTTTCGGGACGCGCCCAACCCAAAATTTCTACCTGGTTTAGTAAGCCCAATCAAAGTTTGATTTAAAAGGTTACAAAAAAAAGGTTCGGATTAAACATGAACATTTTTTTATGTTTGCGCGCTTAAAAACTCTCGAAAAAAAATCTGGACGATATTTTTAAGATATTATGCCAGTAATCAAATGTAATTAAAGGTTCTTTGGGCGTTTCTTGGATGCGGGTAGCCCAAAATTTAAACTTAGCGAAATAAGCTTAAAAAAAGATGTTAAGAAAATCTTACCAAAAGTGTGTAGGATTAATCATAAAAATACCTTATTTGCGCCCTTCGAAACTGTCTAAAGACTGGCTTGACGACATCCTGGATACATTCTTCAACTATTTCAATGTCATGAAAGGTGTTTTCTGCTTTTTCGGGACGCGCCCAACCCAAAATTTCTACCTGGTTTAGTAAGCCCAATCAAAGTTTGATTTAAAAGGTTACAAAAAAAAGGTTCGGATTAAACATGAACATTTTTTTATGTTTGCGCGCTTAAAAACTCTCGAAAAAAAATCTGGACGATATTTTTAAGATATTATGCCACTAATCAAATGTAATTAAAGGTTCTTTGGGCGTTTCTTGGATGCGGGTAGCCCAAAATTTAAACTTAGCGAAATAAGCTTAAAAAAAGATGTTAAGAAAATCTTACCAAAAGTGTGTAGGATTAATCATAAAAATACCTTATTTGCGCCCTTCGAAACTGTCTAAAGACTGGCTTGACGACATCCTGGATACATTCTTCAACTATTTCAATGTCATGAAAGGTGTTTTCTGCTTTTTCGGGACGCGCCCAACCCAAAATTTCTACCTGGTTTAGTAAGCCCAATCAAAGTTTGATTTAAAAGGTTACAAAAAAAAGGTTCGGATTAAACATGAACATTTTTTTATGTTTGCGCGCTTAAAAACTCTCGAAAAAAAATCTGGACGATATTTTTAAGATATTATGCCACTAATCAAATGTAATTAAAGGTTCTTTGGGCGTTTCTTGGATGCGGGTAGCCCAAAATTTAAACTTAGCGAAATAAGCTTAAAAAAAGATGTTAAGAAAATCTTACCAAAAGTGTGTAGGATTAATCATAAAAATACCTTATTTGCGCCCTTCGAAACTGTCTAAAGACTGGCTTGACGACATCCTGGATACATTCTTCAACTATTTCAATGTCATGAAAGGTGTTTTCTGCTTTTTCGGGACGCGCCCAACCCAAAATTTCTACCTGGTTTAGTAAGCCCAATCAAAGTTTGATTTAAAAGGTTACAAAAAAAAGGTTCGGATTAAACATGAACATTTTTTTATGTTTGCGCGCTTAAAAACTCTCGAAAAAAAATCTGGACGATATTTTTAAGATATTATGCCACTAATCAAATGTAATTAAAAGTTCTTTGGGCGTTTCTTGGATGCGGGTAGCCCAAAATTTAAACTTAGCGAAATAAGCTTAAAAAAAGATGTTAAGAAAATCTTACCAAAAGTGTGTAGGATTAATCATAAAAATACCTTATTTGCGCCCTTCGAAACTGTCTAAAGACTGGCTTGACGACATCCTGGATACATTCTTCAACTATTTCAATGTCATGAAAGGTGTTTTCTGCTTTTTCGGGACGCGCCCAACCCAAAATTTCTACCTGGTTTAGTAAGCCCAATCAAAGTTTGATTTAAAAGGTTACAAAAAAAAGGTTCGGATTAAACATGAACATTTTTTTATGTTTGCGCGCTTAAAAACTCTCGAAAAAAAATCTGGACGATATTTTTAAGATATTATGCCACTAATCAAATGTAATTAAAGGTTCTTTGGGCGTTTCTTGGATGCGGGTAGCCCAAAATTTAAACTTAGCGAAATAAGCTTAAAAAAAGATGTTAAGAAAATCTTACCAAAAGTGTGTAGGATTAATCATAAAAATACCTTATTTGCGCCCTTCGAAACTGTCTAAGGACTGGCTTGACGACATCCTGGATACATTCTTCAACTATTTCAATGTCATGAAAGGTGTTTTCTGCTTTTTCGGGACGCGCCCAACCCAAAATTTCTACCTGGTTTAGTAAGCCCAATCAAAGTTTGATTTAAAAGGTTACAAAAAAAAGGTTCGGATTAAACATGAACATTTTTTTATGTTTGCGCGCTTAAAAACTCTCGAAAAAAATCTGGACGATATTTTTAAGATATTATGCCACTAATCAAATGTAATTAAAGGTTCTTTGGGCGTTTCTTGGATGCGGGTAGCCCAAAATTTAAACTTAGCGAAATAAGCTTAAAAAAAGATGTTAAGAAAATCTTACCAAAAGTGTGTAGGATTAATCATAAAAATACCTTATTTGCGCCCTTCGAAACTGTCTAAAGACTGGCTTGACGACATCCTGGATACATTCTTCAACTATTTCAATGTCATGAAAGGTGTTTTCTGCTTTTTCGGGACGCGCCCAACCCAAAATTTCTACCTGGTTTAGTAAGCCCAATCAAAGTTTGATTTAAAAGGTTACAAAAAAAAGGTTCGGATTAAACATGAACATTTTTTTATGTTTGCGCGCTTAAAAACTCTCGAAAAAAAATCTGGACGATATTTTTAAGATATTATGCCACTAATCAAATGTAATTAAAGGTTCTTTGGGCGTTTCTTGGATGCGGGTAGCCCAAAATTTAAACTTAGCGAAATAAGCTTAAAAAAAGATGTTAAGAAAATCTTACCAAAAGTGTGTAGGATTAATCATAAAAATACCTTATTTGCGCCCTTCGAAACTGTCTAAAGACTGGCTTGACGACATCCTGGATACATTCTTCAACTATTTCAATGTCATGAAAGGTGTTTTCTGCTTTTTCGGGACGCGCCCAACCCAAAATTTCTACCTGGTTTAGTAAGCCCAATCAAAGTTTGATTTAAAAGGTTACAAAAAAAAGGTTCGGATTAAACATGAACATTTTTTTATGTTTGCGCGCTTAAAAACTCTCGAAAAAAAATCTGGACGATATTTTTAAGATATTATGCCACTAATCAAATGTAATTAAAGGTTCTTTGGGCGTTTCTTGGATGCGGGTAGCCCAAAATTTAAACTTAGCGAAATAAGCTTAAAAAAAGATGTTAAGAAAATCTTACCAAAAGTGTGTAGGATTAATCATAAAAATACCTTATTTGCGCCCTTCGAAACTGTCTAAGGACTGGCTTGACGACATCCTGGATACATTCTTCAACTATTTCAATGTCATGAAAGGTGTTTTCTGCTTTTTCGGGACGCGCCCAACCCAAAATTTCTACCTGGTTTAGTAAGCCCAATCAAAGTTTGATTTAAAAGGTTACAAAAAAAAGGTTCGGATTAAACATGAACATTTTTTTATGTTTGCGCGCTTAAAAACTCTCGAAAAAAAATCTGGACGATATTTTTAAGATATTATGCCACTAATCAAATGTAATTAAAGGTTCTTTGGGCGTTTCTTGGATGCGGGTAGCCCAAAATTTAAACTTAGCGAAATAAGCTTAAAAAAAGATGTTAAGAAAATCTTACCAAAAGTGTGTAGGATTAATCATAAAAATACCTTATTTGCGCCCTTCGAAACTGTCTAAAGACTGGCTTGACGACATCCTGGATACATTCTTCAACTATTTCAATGTCATGAAAGGTGTTTTCTGCTTTTTCGGGACGCGCCCAACCCAAAATTTCTACCTGGTTTAGTAAGCCCAATCAAAGTTTGATTTAAAAGGTTACAAAAAAAAGGTTCGGATTAAACATGAACATTTTTTTATGTTTGCGCGCTTAAAAACTCTCGAAAAAAAATCTGCACGATATTTTTAAGATATTATGCCACTAATCAAATGTAATTAAACGTTCTTTGGGCGTTTCTTGGATGCGGGTAGCCCAAAATTTAAACTTAGCGAAATAAGCTTAAAAAAAGATGTTAAGAAAATCTTACCAAAAGTGTGTAGGATTAATCATAAAAATACCTTATTTGCGCCCTTCGAAACTGTCTAAAGACTGGCTTGACGACATCCTGGATACATTCTTCAACTATTTCAATGTCATGAAAGGTGTTTTCTGCTTTTTCGGGACGCGCCCAACCCAAAATTTCTACCTGGTTTAGTAAGCCCAATCAAAGTTTGATTTAAAAGGTTACAAAAAAAAGGTTCGGATTAAACATGAACATTTTTTTATGTTTGCGCGCTTAAAAACTCTCGAAAAAAAATCTGGACGATATTTTTAAGATATTATGCCACTAATCAAATGTAATTAAAGGTTCTTTGGGCGTTTCTTGGATGCGGGTAGCCCAAAATTTAAACTTAGCGAAATAAGCTTAAAAAAAGATGTTAAGAAAATCTTACCAAAAGTGTGTAGGATTAATCATAAAAATACCTTATTTGCGCCCTTCGAAACTGTCTAAAGACTGGCTTGACGACATCCTGGATACATTCTTCAACTATTTCAATGTCATGAAAGGTGTTTTCTGCTTTTTCGGGACGCGCCCAACCCAAAATTTCTACCTGGTTTAGTAAGCCCAATCAAAGTTTGATTTAAAAGGTTACAAAAAAAAGGTTCGGATTAAACATGAACATTTTTTTATGTTTGCGCGCTTAAAAACTCTCGAAAAAAAATCTGGACGATATTTTTAAGATATTATGCCACTAATCAAATGTAATTAAAGGTTCTTTGGGCGTTTCTTGGATGCGGGTAGCCCAAAATTTAAACTTAGCGAAATAAGCTTAAAAAAAGATGTTAAGAAAATCTTACCAAAAGTGTGTAGGATTAATCATAAAAATACCTTATTTGCGCCCTTCGAAACTGTCTAAAGACTGGCTTGACGACATCCTGGATACATTCTTCAACTATTTCAATGTCATGAAAGGTGTTTTCTGCTTTTTCGGGACGCGCCCAACCCAAAATTTCTACCTGGTTTAGTAAGCCCAATCAAAGTTTGATTTAAAAGGTTACAAAAAAAAGGTTCGGATTAAACATGAACATTTTTTTATGTTTGCGCGCTTAAAAACTCTCGAAAAAAAATCTGGACGATATTTTTAAGATATTATGCCACTAATCAAATGTAATTAAAGGTTCTTTGGGCGTTTCTTGGATGCGGGTAGCCCAAAATTTAAACTTAGCGAAATAAGCTTAAAAAAAGATGTTAAGAAAATCTTACCAAAAGTGTGTAGGATTAATCATAAAAATACCTTATTTGCGCCCTTCGAAACTGTCTAAAGACTGGCTTGACGACATCCTGGATACATTCTTCAACTATTTCAATGTCATGAAAGGTGTTTTCTGCTTTTTCGGGACGCGCCCAACCCAAAATGTCTACCTGGTTTAGTAAGCCCAATCAAAGTTTGATTTAAAAGGTTACAAAAAAAAGGTTCGGATTAAACATGAACATTTTTTTATGTTTGCGCGCTTAAAAACTCTCGAAAAAAAATCTGGACGATATTTTTAAGATATTATGCCACTAATCAAATGTAATTAAAGGTTCTTTGGGCGTTTCTTGGATGCGGGTAGCCCAAAATTTCAACTTAGCGAAATAAGCTTAAAAAAAGATGTTAAGAAAATCTTACCAAAAGTGTGTAGGATTAATCATAAAAATACCTTATTTGCGCCCTTCGAAACTGTCTAAAGACTGGCTTGACGACATCCTGGATACATTCTTCAACTATTTCAATGTCATGAAAGGTGTTTTCTGCTTTTTCGGGACGCGCCCAACCCAAAATTTCTACCTGGTTTAGTAAGCCCAATCAAAGTTTGATTTAAAAGGTTACAAAAAAAAGGTTCGGATTAAACATGAACATTTTTTTATGTTTGCGCGCTTAAAAACTCTCGAAAAAAAATCTGGACGATATTTTTAAGATATTATGCCACTAATCAAATGTAATTAAAGGTTCTTTGGGCGTTTCTTGGATGCGGGTAGCCCAAAATTTAAACTTAGCGAAATAAGCTTAAAAAAAGATGTTAAGAAAATCTTACCAAAAGTGTGTAGGATTAATCATAAAAATACCTTATTTGCGCCCTTCGAAACTGTCTAAGGACTGGCTTGACGACATCCTGGATACATTCTTCAACTATTTCAATGTCATGAAAGGTGTTTTCTGCTTTTTCGGGACGCGCCCAACCCAAAATTTCTACCTGGTTTAGTAAGCCCAATCAAAGTTTGATTTAAAAGGTTACAAAAAAAAGGGTTCGGATTAAACATGAACATTTTTTTATGTTTGCGCGCTTAAAAACTCTCTAAAAAAAATCTGGACGATATTTTTAAGATATTATGCCACTAATCAAATGTAATTAAAGGTTCTTTGGGCGTTTCTTGGATGCGGGTAGCCCAAAATTTAAACTTAGCGAAATAAGCTTAAAAAAAGATGTTAAGAAAATCTTACCAAAAGTGTGTAGGATTAATCATAAAAATACCTTATTTGCGCCCTTCGAAACTGTCTAAAGACTGGCTTGACGACATCCTGGATACATTCTTCAACTATTTCAATGTCATGAAAGGTGTTTTCTGCTTTTTCGGGACGCGCCCAACCCAAAATTTCTACCTGGTTTAGTAAGCCCAATCAAAGTTTGATTTAAAAGGTTACAAAAAAAAAGGTTCGGATTAAACATGAACATTTTTTTATGTTTGCGCGCTTAAAAACTCTCGAAAAAAAATCTGGACGATATTTTTAAGATATTATGCCACTAATCAAATGTAATTAAAGGTTCTTTGGGCGTTTCTTGGATGCGGGTAGCCCAAAATTTAAACTTAGCGAAATAAGCTTAAAAAAAGATGTTAAGAAAATCTTACCAAAAGTGTGTAGGATTAATCATAAAAATACCTTATTTGCGCCCTTCGAAACTGTCTAAAGACTGGCTTGACGACATCCTGGATACATTCTTCAACTATTTCAATGTCATGAGAGGTGTTTTCTGCTTTTTCGGGACGCGCCCAACCCAAAATTTCTACCTGGTTTAGTAAGCCCAATCAAAGTTTGATTTAAAAGGTTACAAAAAAAAGGTTCGGATTAAACATGAACATTTTTTTATGTTTGCGCGCTTAAAAACTCTCGAAAAAAAATCTGCACGATATTTTTAAGATATTATGCCACTAATCAAATGTAATTAAAGGTTCTTTGGGCGTTTCTTGGATGCGGGTAGCCCAAAATTTAAACTTAGCGAAATAAGCTTAAAAAAAGATGTTAAGAAAATCTTACCAAAAGTGTGTAGGATTAATCATAAAAATACCTTATTTGCGCCCTTCGAAACTGTCTAAAGACTGGCTTGACGACATCCTGGATACATTCTTCAACTATTTCAATGTCATGAAAGGTGTTTTCTGCTTTTTCGGGACGCGCCCAACCCAAAATTTCTACCTGGTTTAGTAAGCCCAATCAAAGTTTGATTTAAAAGGTTACAAAAAAAAAGGTTCGGATTAAACATGAACATTTTTTTATGTTTGCGCGCTTAAAAACTCTCTAAAAAAAATCTGGACGATATTTTTAAGATATTATGCCACTAATCAAATGTAATTAAAGGTTCTTTGGGCGTTTCTTGGATGCGGGTAGCCCAAAATTTCAACTTAGCGAAATAAGCTTAAAAAAAGATGTTAAGAAAATCTTACCAAAAGTGTGTAGGATTAATCATAAAAATACCTTATTTGCGCCCTTCGAAACTGTCTAAAGACTGGCTTGACGACATCCTGGATACATTCTTCAACTATTTCAATGTCATGAAAGGTGTTTTCTGCTTTTTCGGGACGCGCCCAACCCAAAATTTCTACCTGGTTTAGTAAGCCCAATCAAAGTTTGATTTAAAAGGTTACAAAAAAAAAGGTTCGGATTAAACATGAACATTTTTTTATGTTTGCGCGCTTAAAAACTCTCTAAAAAAAATCTGGACGATATTTTTAAGATATTATGCCACTAATCAAATGTAATTAAAGGTTCTTTGGGCGTTTCTTGGATGCGGGTAGCCCAAAATTTAAACTTAGCGAAATAAGCTTAAAAAAAGATGTTAAGAAAATCTTACCAAAAGTGTGTAGGATTAATCATAAAAATACCTTATTTGCGCCCTTCGAAACTGTCTAAAGACTGGCTTGACGACATCCTGGATACATTCTTCAACTATTTCAATGTCATGAAAGGTGTTTTCTGCTTTTTCGGGACGCGCCCAACCCAAAATTTCTACCTGGTTTAGTAAGCCCAATCAAAGTTTGATTTAAAAGGTTACAAAAAAAAAGGTTCGGATTAAACATGAACATTTTTTTATGTTTGCGCGCTTAAAAACTCTCTAAAAAAAATCTGGACGATATTTTTAAGATATTATGCCACTAATCAAATGTAATTAAAGGTTCTTTGGGCGTTTCTTGGATGCGGGTAGCCCAAAATTTAAACTTAGCGAAATAAGCTTAAAAAAAGATGTTAAGAAAATCTTACCAAAAGTGTGTAGGATTAATCATAAAAATACCTTATTTGCGCCCTTCGAAACTGTCTAAAGACTGGCTTGACGACATCCTGGATACATTCTTCAACTATTTCAATGTCATGAAAGGTGTTTTCTGCTTTTTCGGGACGCGCCCAACCCAAAATTTCTACCTGGTTTAGTAAGCCCAATCAAAGTTTGATTTAAAAGGTTACAAAAAAAAAGGTTCGGATTAAACATGAACATTTTTTTATGTTTGCGCGCTTAAAAACTCTCGAAAAAAAATCTGGACGATATTTTTAAGATATTATGCCACTAATCAAATGTAATTAAAGGTTCTTTGGGCGTTTCTTGGATGCGGCTAGCCCAAAATTTAAACTTAGCGAAATAAGCTTAAAAAAAGATGTTAAGAAAATCTTACCAAAAGTGTGTAGGATTAATCATAAAAATACCTTACTTGCGCCCTTCGAAACTGTCTAAAGACTGGCTTGACGACATCCTGGATACATTCTTCAACTATTTCAATGTCATGAAAGGTGTTTTCTGCTTTTTCGGGACGCGCCCAACCCAAAATTTCTACCTGGTTTAGTAAGCCCAATCAAAGTTTGATTTAAAAGGTTACAAAAAAAAAGGTTCGGATTAAACATGAACATTTTTTTATGTTTGCGCGCTTAAAAACTCTCGAAAAAAAATCTGGACGATATTTTTAAGATATTATGCCACTAATCAAATGTAATTAAAGGTTCTTTGGGCGTTTCTTGGATGCGGGTAGCCCAAAATTTAAACTTAGCGAAATAAGCTTAAAAAAAGATGTTAAGAAAATCTTACCAAAAGTGTGTAGGATTAATCATAAAAATACCTTACTTGCGCCCTTCGAAACTGTCTAAAGACTGGCTTGACGACATCCTGGATACATTCTTCAACTATTTCAATGTCATGAAAGGTGTTTTCTGCTTTTTCGGGACGCGCCCAACCCAAAATTTCTACCTGGTTTAGTAAGCCCAATCAAAGTTTGATTTAAAAGGTTACAAAAAAAAAGGTTCGGATTAAACATGAACATTTTTTTATGTTTGCGCGCTTAAAAACTCTCGAAAAAAAATCTGGACGATATTTTTAAGATATTATGCCACTAATCAAATGTAATTAAAGGTTCTTTGGGCGTTTCTTGGATGCGGCTAGCCCAAAATTTAAACTTAGCGAAATAAGCTTAAAAAAAGATGTTAAGAAAATCTTACCAAAAGTGTGTAGGATTAATCATAAAAATACCTTATTTGCGCCCTTCGAAACTGTCTAAAGACTGGCTTGACGACATCCTGGATACATTCTTCAACTATTTCAATGTCATGAAAGGTGTTTTCTGCTTTTTCGGGACGCGCCCAACCCAAAATTTCTACCTGGTTTAGTAAGCCCAATCAAAGTTTGATTTAAAAGGTTACAAAAAAAAAGGTTCGGATTAAACATGAACATTTTTTTATGTTTGCGCGCTTAAAAACTCTCTAAAAAAAATCTGGACGATATTTTTAAGATATTATGCCACTAATCAAATGTAATTAAAGGTTCTATGGGCGTTTCTTGGATGCGGGTAGCCCAAAATTTAAACTTAGCGAAATAAGCTTAAAAAAAGATGTTAAGAAAATCTTACCAAAAGTGTGTAGGATTAATCATAAAAATACCTTATTTGCGCCCTTCGAAACTGTCTAAAGACTGGCTTGACGACATCCTGGATACATTCTTCAACTATTTCAATGTCATGAAAGGTGTTTTCTGCTTTTTCGGGACGCGCCCAACCCAAAATTTCTACCTGGTTTAGTAAGCCCAATCAAAGTTTGATTTAAAAGGTTACAAAAAAAGGTTCGGATTAAACATGAACATTTTTTTATGTTTGCGCGCTTAAAAACTCTCGAAAAAAAATCTGGACGATATTTTTAAGATATTATGCCACTAATCAAATGTAATTAAAGGTTCTTTGGGCGTTTCTTGGATGCGGGTAGCCCAAAATTTAAACTTAGCGAAATAAGCTTAAAAAAAGATGTTAAGAAAATCTTACCAAAAGTGTGTAGGATTAATCATAAAAATACCTTATTTGCGCCCTTCGAAACTGTCTAAAGACTGGCTTGACGACATCCTGGATACATTCTTCAACTATTTCAATGTCATGAAAGGTGTTTTCTGCTTTTTCGGGACGCGCCCAACCCAAAATTTCTACCTGGTTTAGTAAGCCCAATCAAAGTTTGATTTAAAAGGTTACAAAAAAAAAGGTTCGGATTAAACATGAACATTTTTTTATGTTTGCGCCCTTAAAAACTCTCTAACAAGAATCTGGACGATATTTTTAAGATATTATGCCACTAATCAAATGTAATTAAAGGTTCTTTGGGCGTTTCTTGGATGCGGGTAGCCCAAAATTTAAACTTAGCGAAATAAGCTTAAAAAAAGATGTTAAGAAAATCTTACCAAAAGTGTGTAGGATTAATCATAAAAATACCTTATTTGCGCCCTTCGAAACTGTCTAAAGACTGGCTTGACGACATCCTGGATACATTCTTCAACTATTTCAATGTCATGAAAGGTGTTTTCTGCTTTTTCGGGACGCGCCCAACCCAAAATTTCTACCTGGTTTAGTAAGCCCAATCAAAGTTTGATTTAAAAGGTTACAAAAAAAAAGGTTCGGATTAAACATGAACATTTTTTTATGTTTGCGCGCTTAAAAACTCTCTAAAAAAAATCTGGACGATATTTTTAAGATATTATGCCACTAATCAAATGTAATTAAAGGTTCTTTGGGCGTTTCTTGGATGCGGGTAGCCCAAAATTTAAACTTAGCGAAATAAGCTTAAAAAAAGATGTTAAGAAAATCTTACCAAAAGTGTGTAGGATTAATCATAAAAATACCTTATTTGCGCCCTTCGAAACTGTCTAAAGACTGGCTTGACGACATCCTGGATACATTCTTCAACTATTTCAATGTCATGAAAGGTGTTTTCTGCTTTTTCGGGACGCGCCCAACCCAAAATTTCTACCTGGTTTAGTAAGCCCAATCAAAGTTTGATTTAAAAGGTTACAAAAAAAAAGGTTCGGATTAAACATGAACATTTTTTTATGTTTGCGCGCTTAAAAACTCTCGAAAAAAAATCTGGACGATATTTTTAAGATATTATGCCACTAATCAAATGTAATTAAAGGTTCTTTGGGCGTTTCTTGGATGCGGGTAGCCCAAAATTTAAACTTAGCGAAATAAGCTTAAAAAAAGATGTTAAGAAAATCTTACCAAAAGTGTGTAGGATTAATCATAAAAATACCTTACTTGCGCCCTTCGAAACTGTCTAAAGACTGGCTTGACGACATCCTGGATACATTCTTCAACTATTTCAATGTCATGAAAGGTGTTTTCTGCTTTTTCGGGACGCGCCCAACCCAAAATTTCTACCTGGTTTAGTAAGCCCAATCAAAGTTTGATTTAAAAGGTTACAAAAAAAAAGGTTCGGATTAAACATGAACATTTTTTTATGTTTGCGCGCTTAAAAACTCTCGAAAAAAAATCTGGACGATATTTTTAAGATATTATGCCACTAATCAAATGTAATTAAAGGTTCTTTGGGCGTTTCTTGGATGCGGGTAGCCCAAAATTTAAACTTAGCGAAATAAGCTTAAAAAAAGATGTTAAGAAAATCTTACCAAAAGTGTGTAGGATTAATCATAAAAATACCTTACTTGCGCCCTTCGAAACTGTCTAAAGACTGGCTTGACGACATCCTGGATACATTCTTCAACTATTTCAATGTCATGAAAGGTGTTTTCTGCTTTTTCGGGACGCGCCCAACCCAAAATTTCTACCGGGTTTAGTAAGCCCAATCAAAGTTTGATTTAAAAGGTTACAAAAAAAAAGGTTCGGATTAAACATAAACATTTTTTTATGTTTGCGCGCTTAAAAACTCTCGAAAAAAAATCTGGACGATATTTTTAAGATATTATGCCACTAATCAAATGTAATTAAAGGTTCTTTGGGCGTTTCTTGGATGCGGGTAGCCGAAAATTTAAACTTAGCGAAATAAGCTTAAAAAAAGATGTTAAGAAAATCTTACCAAAAGTGTGTAGGATTAATCATAAAAATACCTTATTTGCGCCCTTCGAAACTGTCTAAAGACTGGCTTGACGACATCCTGGATACATTCTTCAACTATTTCAATGTCATGAAAGGTGTTTTCTGCTTTTTCGGGACGCGCCCAACCCAAAATTTCTACCTGGTTTAGTAAGCCCAATCAAAGTTTGATTTAAAAGGTTACAAAAAAAAAGGTTCGGATTAAACATGAACATTTTTTTATGTTTGCGCGCTTAAAAACTCTCTAAAAAAAATCTGGACGATATTTTTAAGATATTATGCCACTAATCAAATGTAATTAAAGGTTCTATGGGCGTTTCTTGGATGCGCGTAGCCCAAAATTTAAACTTAGCGAAATAAGCTTAAAAAAAGATGTTAAGAAAATCTTACCAAAAGTGTGTAGGATTAATCATAAAAATACCTTATTTGCGCCCTTCGAAACTGTCTAAAGACTGGCTTGACGACATCCTGGATACATTCTTCAACTATTTCAATGTCATGAAAGGTGTTTTCTGCTTTTTCGGGACGCGCCCAACCCAAAATTTCTACCTGGTTTAGTAAGCCCAATCAAAGTTTGATTTAAAAGGTTACAAAAAAAAAGGTTCGGATTAAACATGAACATTTTTTTATGTTTGCGCGCTTAAAAACTCTCGAAAAAAAATCTGGACGATATTTTTAAGATATTATGCCACTAATCAAATGTAATTAAAGGTTCTTTGGGCGTTTCTTGGATGCGGGTAGCCCAAAATTTAAACTTAGCGAAATAAGCTTAAAAAAAGATGTTAAGAAAATCTTACCAAAAGTGTGTAGGATTAAACATAAAAATACCTTATTTGCGCCCTTCGAAACTGTCTAAAGACTGGCTTGACGACATCCTGGATACATTCTTCAACTATTTCAATGTCATGAAAGGTGTTTTCTGCTTTTTCGGGACGCGCCCAACCCAAAATTTCTACCTGGTTTAGTAAGCCCAATCAAAGTTTGATTTAAAAGGTTACAAAAAAAAAGGTTCGGATTAAACATGAACATTTTTTTATGTTTGCGCCCTTAAAAACTCTCTAACAAGAATCTGGACGATATTTTTAAGATATTATGCCACTAATCAAATGTAATTAAAGGTTCTTTGGGCGTTTCTTGGATGCGGGTAGCCCAAAATTTAAACTTAGCGAAATAAGCTTAAAAAAAGATGTTAAGAAAATCTTACCAAAAGTGTGTAGGATTAATCATAAAAATACCTTACTTGCGCCCTTCGAAACTGTCTAAAGACTGGCTTGACGACATCCTGGATACATTCTTCAACTATTTCAATGTCATGAAAGGTGTTTTCTGCTTTTTCGGGACGCGCCCAACCCAAAATTTCTACCTGGTTTAGTAAGCCCAATCAAAGTTTGATTTAAAAGGTTACAAAAAAAAAGGTTCGGATTAAACATGAACATTTTTTTATGTTTGCGCGCTTAAAAACTCTCTAAAAAAAATCTGGACGATATTTTTAAGATATTATGCCACTAATCAAATGTAATTAAAGGTTCTTTGGGCGTTTCTTGGATGCGGGTAGCCCAAAATTTAAACTTAGCGAAATAAGCTTAAAAAAAGATGTTAAGAAAATCTTACCAAAAGTGTGTAGGATTAATCATAAAAATACCTTATTTGCGCACTTCGAAACTGTCTAAAGACTGGCTTGACGACATCCTGGATACATTCTTCAACTATTTCAATGTCATGAAAGGTGTTTTCTGCTTTTTCGGGACGCGCCCAACCCAAAATTTCTACCTGGTTTAGTAAGCCCAATCAAAGTTTGATTTAAAAGGTTACAAAAAAAAAGGTTCGGATTAAACATGAACATTTTTTTATGTTTGCGCGCTTAAAAACTCTCGAAAAAAAATCTGGACGATATTTTTAAGATATTATGCCACTAATCAAATGTAATTAAAGGTTCTTTGGGCGTTTCTTGGATGCGGGTAGCCCAAAATTTAAACTTAGCGAAATAAGCTTAAAAAAAGATGTTAAGAAAATCTTACCAAAAGTGTGTAGGATTAATCATAAAAATACCTTATTTGCGCCCTTCGAAACTGTCTAAAGACTGGCTTGACGACATCCTGGATACATTCTTCAACTATTTCAATGTCATGAAAGGTGTTTTCTGCTTTTTCGGGACGCGCCCAACCCAAAATTTCTACCTGGTTTAGTAAGCCCAATCATGATCAAAGTTTGATTTAAAAGGTTACAAAAAAAAGGTTCGGATTAAACAAGAACATTTTTTTATGTTTGCGCGCTTAAAAAGTCTCTAAAAAAAATCTGGACGATATTTTTAAGATATTATGCCACTAATCAAATGTAATTAAAGGGTCTTTGGGCGTTTCTTGGATGCGGGTAGCCCAAAATTTAAACTTAGCGAAATAAGCTTAAAAAAAGATGTTAAGAAAATGTTGCCAAAAGTGTGTAGGATTAATCATAAAAATACCTTATTTGCGCACTTCGAAACTGTCTAAAGACTGGCTTGACGACATCCTGGATATATTCTCCAACTATTTCAATGTAATTAAAGGTGTTTTCTGCTTTTCCGGGATGCGCCCAACCCAAAATTTCTACCTGGTTTAGTAAGCCCAATCATGATCAAAGTTTGATTTAAAAGGTTACAAAAAAAAGGTTCGGATTAAACATGAACATTTTTTTATGTTTCCGCGCTTAAAAACTCTCTAAAAAAGATCTGGACGATATTTTTAAGATATTATGCCACTAATAAAATGTAATTAAAATTTCTTTTGGCGTTTCTTGGATGCGGGTAGCCCAAAATTTAAACTTAGCGAAATAAGCTTAAAAAAAGATGTTAAGAAAATCTTACCAAAAGTGTGTAGGATTAATCATAAAAATACCTTATTTGCGCCCTTCGAAACTGTCTAAAGACTGGCTTGACGACATCCTGGATACATTCTTCAACTATTTCAATGTCATGAAAGGTGTTTTCTGCTTTTCCGGGACGCGCCCAACCCAAAATTTCTACCTGGTTTAGTAAGCCCAATCAAAGTTTGATTTAAAAGGTTACAAAAAAAAGGTTCGGATTAAACATGAACATTTTTTTATGTTTCCGCCCTTAAAAACTCTCTAAAAAAAATCTGGACGATATTTTTAAGATATTATGCCACTAATCAAATGTAATTAAAGGTTCTTTGGGCGTTTCTTGGATGCGGGTAGCCCAAAATTTAAACTTAGCGAAATAAGCTTAAAAAAAGATGTTAAGAAAATCTTACCTAAAGTGTGTAGGATTAATCATAAAAATACCTTATTTGCGCACTTCGAAACTGTCTAAAGACTGGCTTGACGACATCTTGGATACATTCTTCAACTATTTCAATGTCATGAAAGGTGTTTTCTGCTTTTCCGGGACGCGCCCAACCCATAATTTCTACCTGGTTTAGTAAGCCCAATCAAAGTTTGATTTAAAAGGTTACAAAAAAAAAGGTTCGGATTAAACATGAACATTTTTTTATGTTTGCACGCTTAAAAACTCTCTAAAAACAAATCTGGACGATATTTTTAAGATATTATGCCACTAATCAAATGTAATTAAAGGTTCTTTGGGCGTTTCTTGGATGCGGGTAGCCCAAAATTTAAACTTAGCGAAATAAGCTTAAAAAAAGATGTTAAGAAAATCTTACCAAAAGTGTGTAGGATTAATCATAAAAATACCTTATTTGCGCCCTTCGAAACTGTCTAAAGACTGGCTTGACGACATCCTGGATACATTCTTCAACTATTTCAATGTCATGAAAGGTGTTTTCTGCTTTTTCGGGACGCGCCCAACCCAAAATTTCTACCTGGTTTAGTAAGCCCAATCAAAGTTTGATTTAAAAGGTTACAAAAAAAAGGTTCAGATTAAACATGAAGATTTTTTTCTGTTTGCGCGCTTAAAAACTCTCTAAAAAAAATCTGGACGATATTTTTAAGATATTATGCCACTAATCAAATGTAATTAAAGGTTCTTTGGGCGTTTCTTGGATGCGGGTAGCCCAAAATTTGAACTTAGCGAAATAAGCTTAAAAAACGATGTTAAGAAAATCTTACCAAAAGTGTGTAGGATTAATCATAAAAATACCTTATTTGCGCCCTTCGAAACTGTCTAAAGACTGGCTTGACGACATCCTGGATACATTCTTCAACTATTTCAATGTCATGAAAGGTGTTTTCTGCTTTTTCGGGACGCGCCCAACCCAAAATTTCTACCTGGTTTAGTAAGCCCAATCAAAGTTTGATTTAAAAGGTTACAAAAAAAAGGTTCGGATTAAACATGAACATTTTTTTATGTTTGCGCGCTTAAAAACTCTCTAAAAAAAATCTGGACGATATTTTAAGATATTTTGCTTCTAATCAAATGTAATTAAAGGTTCTTTGGGCGTTTCTTGGATGCGGGTAGCCCAAAATTTAAACTTAGCGAAATAAGCTTAAAAAAAGATGTTAAGAAAATCTTACCAAAAGTGTGTAGGATTAATCATAAAAATACCTTATTTGCGCCCTTCGAAACTGTCTAAAGACTGGCTTGACGACATCCTGGATACATTCTTCAACTATTTCAATGTCATGAAAGGTGTTTTCTGCTTTTCCGGGACGCGCCCAACCCAAAATTTCTACCTGGTTTAGTAAGCCCAATCAAAGTTTGATTTAAAAGGTTACAAAAAAAAGGTTCGGATTAAACATGAACATTTTTTTATGTTTGCGCGCTTAAAAACTCTTTAAAAAAGATCTGGACGATATTTTTAAGATATTATGCCACTAATCAAATGTAATTAAAGGTTCTTTGGGCGTTTCTTGGATGCGGGTAGCCCAAAATTTAAACTTAGGGAAATAACCTTAAAAAAAGATTTTAAGAAAATCTTACCTAAAGTGTGTAGGATTAATCATAAAAATACCTTATTTGCGCCCTTCGAAACTGTCTAAAGACTGGCTTGACGACATCCTGGATACATTCTTCAACTATTTCAATGTCATGAAAGGTGTTTTCTGCTTTTCCGGGACGCGCCCAACCCAAAATTTCTACCTGGTTTAGTAAGCCAAATCAAAGTTTGATTTAAAAGGTTACAAAAAAAAGGTTCGGATTAAACATTAACATTTTTTTATATTTGCGCCAAAAAAACTCTCTAAAAAAAATCTGGACGATATTTTTAAGATATTATGCCACTAATCAAATGTAATTAAAGGTTCTTTGGGCGTTTCTTGGATGCGGGTAGCCCAAAATTTAAACTTAGCGAAATAAGCTTAAAAAAAGATGTTAAGAAAATCTTACCAAAAGTGTGTAGGATTAATCATAAAAATACCTTACTTGCGCCCTTCGAAACTGTCTAAAGACTGGCTTGACGACATCCTGGATACATTCTTCAACTATTTCAATGTCATGAAAGGTGTTTTCTGCTTTTCCGGGACGCGCCCAACCCAAAATTTCTACCTGGTTTAGTAAGCCCAATCAAAGTTTGATTTAAAAGGTTACAAAAAAAAGGGTTCGGATTAAACATGAACATTTTTTTACGTTTGCGCGCTTAAAAACTCTCTAAAAAAAATCTGGACGATATTTTTAAGATATTATGCCACTAATCAAATGTAATTAAAGGTTCTTTGGGCGTTTCTTGGATGCGGGTAGCCCAAAATTTAAACTTAGCGAAATAAGCTTAAAAAAAGATGTTAAGAAAATCTTACCAAAAGTGTGTAGGATTAATCATAAAAATACCTTATTTGCGCACTTCGAAACTGTCTAAAGACTGGCTACACGACATCCTGGATACATTCTTCAACTATTTCAATGTCATGAAAGGTGTTTTCTGCTTTTCCGGGACGCGCCCAACCCAAAATTTCTACCTGGTTTAGTAAGCCCAATCAAAGTTTGATTTAAAAGGTTACAAAAAAAAGGTTCGGATTAAACATGAACATTTTTTTATGTTTGCGCGCTTAAAAACTCTCGAAAAAAAATCTGGACGATATTTTTAAGATATTATGCCACTAATCAAATGTAATTAGAAGTTCTTTGGGCGTTTCTTGGATGCGGGTAGCCCAAAATTTAAACTTAGCGAAATAAGCTTAAAAAAAGATGCTAAGAAAATCTTACCAAAAGTGTGTAGGATTAATCATAAAAATACCTTATTTGCGCACTTCGAAACTGTCTAAAGACTGGCTACACGACATCCTGGATACATTCTTCAACTATTTCAATGTCATGAAAGGTGTTTTCTGCTTTTCCGGGACGCGCCTAATCCAAAATTTCTACCTGGTTTAGTAAGCCCAATCAAAGTTTGATTTAAAAGGTTACAAAAAAAAGGTTCGGATTAAACATGAACATTTTTTTATGTTTGCGCGCTTAAAAACTCTCTAAAAAAAATCTGGACGATATTTTTAAGATATTATGCCACTAATCAAATGTAATTAAAGGTTCTTTGGGCGTTTCTTGGATGCGGGTAGCCCAAAATTTAAACTTAGCGAAATAAGCTTAAAAAAAGATGTTAAGAAAATCTTACCAAAAGTGTGTAGGATTAATCATAAAAATACCTTACTTGCGCCCTTCGAAACTGTCTAAAGACTGGCTTGACGACATCCTGGATACATTCTTCAACTATTTCAATGTCATGAAAGGTGTTTTCTGCTTTTTCGGGACGCGCCCAACCCAAAATTTCTACCTGGTTTAGTAAGCCCAATCAAAGTTTGATTTAAAAGGTTACAAAAAAAAAGGTTCGGATTAAACATGAACATTTTTTTATGTTTGCGCGCTTAAAAACTCTCTAAAAAAAATCTGGACGATATTTTTAAGATATTATGCCACTAATCAAATGTAATTAAAGGTTCTTTGGGCGTTTCTTGGATGCGGGTAGCCCAAAATTTAAACTTAGCGAAATAAGCTTACAAAAAGATGTTAAGAAAATCTTACCAAAAGTGTGTAGGATTAATCATAAAAATACCTTATTTGCGCCCTTCGAAACTGTCTAAAGACTGGCTTGACGACATCCTGGATACATTCTTCAACTATTTCAATGTCATGAAAGGTGTTTTCTTTTTTTTCGGGACGCGCCCAACCCAAAATTTCTACCTGGTTTAGTAAGCCCAATCAAAGTTTGATTTAAAAGGTTACAAAAAAAAAGGTTCGGATTAAACATGAACATTTTTTTATGTTTGCGCGCTTAAAAACTCTCTAAAAAAAATCTGGACGATATTTTAAAGATATTATGCCACTAATCAAATGTAATTAAAGGTTCTTTGGGCGTTTCTTGGATGCGGGTAGCCCAAAATTTAAACTTAGCGAAATAAGCTTAAAAAAAGATGTTAAGAAAATCTTACCAAAAGTGTGTAGGATTAAACATAAAAATACCTTATTTGCGCCCTTCGAAACTGTCTAAAGACTGGCTTGACGACATCCTGGATACATTCTTCAACTATTTCAATGTCATGAAAGGTGTTTTCTGCTTTTTCGGGACGCGCCCAACCCAAAATTTCTACCTGGTTTAGTAAGCCCAATCAAAGTTTGATTTAAAAGGTTACAAAAAAAGGTTCGGATTAAACATGAACATTTTTTTATGTTTGCGCGCTTAAAAACTCTCTAAAAAAAATCTGGACGATATTTTTAAGATATTATGCCACTAATCAAATGTAATTAAAGGTTCTTTGGGCGTTTCTTGGATGCGGGTAGCCCAAAATTTAAACTTAGCGAAATAAGCTTAAAAAAAGATGTTAAGAAAATCTTACCAAAAGTGTGTAGGATTAATCATAAAAATACCTTATTTGCGCCCTTCGAAACTGTCTAAAGACTGGCTTGACGACATCCTGGATACATTCTTCAACTATTTCAATGTCATGAAAGGTGTTTTCTGCTTTTTCGGGACGCGCCCAACCCAAAATTTCTACCTGGTTTAGTAAGCCCAATCAAAGTTTGATTTAAAAGGTTACAAAAAAAAAGGTTCGGATTAAACATGAACATTTTTTTATGTTTGCGCGCTTAAAATCTCTCGAAAAAAAATCTGGACGATATTTTTAAGATATTATGCCACTAATCAAATGTAATTAAAGGTTCTTTGGGCGTGTCTTGGATGCGGGTAGCCCAAAATTTAAACTTAGCGAAATAAGCTTAAAAAAAGATGTTAAGAAAATCTTACCAAAAGTGTGTAGGATTAATCATAAAAATACCTTATTTGCGCCCTTCGAAACTGTCTAAAGACTGGCTTGACGACATCCTGGATACATTCTTCAACTATTTCAATGTCATGAAAGGTGTTTTCTGCTTTTTCGGGACGCGCCCAACCCAAAATTTCTACCTGGTTTAGTAAGCCCAATCAGAGTTTGATTTAAAAGGTTACAAAAAAAAAGGTTCGGATTAAACATGAACATTTTTTTATGTTTGCGCGCTTAAAAACTCTCTAAAAAAAATCTGGACGATATTTTTAAGATATTATGCCACTAATCAAATGTAATTAAAGGTTCTATGGGCGTTTCTTGGATGCGGGTAGCCCAAAATTTAAACTTAGCGAAATAAGCTTAAAAAAAGATGTTAAGAAAATCTTACCAAAAGTGTGTAGGATTAATCATAAAAATACCTTATTTGCGCCCTTCGAAACTGTCTAAAGACTGGCTTGACGACATCCTGGATACATTCTTCAACTATTTCAATGTCATGAAAGGTGTTTTCTGCTTTTTCGGGACGCGCCCAACCCAAAATTTCTACCTGGTTTAGTAAGCCCAATCAAAGTTTGATTTAAAAGGTTACAAAAAAAAAGGTTCGGATTAAACATGAACATTTTTTTATGTTTGCGCGCTTAAAAACTCTCTAAAAAAAATCTGGACGATATTTTTAAGATATTATGCCACTAATCAAATGTAATTAAAGGTTCTTTGGGCGTTTCTTGGATGCGGGTAGCCCAAAATTTAAACTTAGCGAAATAAGCTTAAAAAAAGATGTTAAGAAAATCTTACCAAAAGTGTGTAGGATTAATCATAAAAATACCTTATTTGCGCCCTTCGAAACTGTCTAAAGACTGGCTTGACGACATCCTGGATACATTCTTCAACTATTTCAATGTCATGAAAAGTGTTTTCTGCTTTTTCGGGACGCGCCCAACCCAAAATTTCTACCTGGTTTAGTAAGCCCAATCAAAGTTTGATTTAAAAGGTTACAAAAAAAAAGGTTCGGATTAAACATGAACATTTTTTTATGTTTGCGCGCTTAAAAACTCTCTAAAAAGAATCTGGACGATATTTTTAAGATATTATGCCACTAATCAAATGTAATTAAAGGTTCTTTGGGCGTTTCTTGGATGCGGGTAGCCCAAAATTTAAACTTAGCGAAATAAGCTTAAAAAAAGATGTTAAGAAAATCTTACCAAAAGTGTGTAGGATTAATCATAAAAATACCTTACTTGCGCCCTTCGAAACTGTCTAAAGACTGGCTTGACGACATCCTGGATACATTCTTCAACTATTTCAATGTCATGAAAGGTGTTTTCTGCTTTTTCGGGACGCGCCCAACCCAAAATTTCTACCTGGTTTAGTAAGCCCAATCAAAGTTTGATTTAAAAGGTTACAAAAAAAAAGGTTCGGATTAAACATGAACATTTTTTTATGTTTGCGCGCTTAAAAACTCTCTAAAAAAAATCTGGACGATATTTTTAAGATATTATGCCACTAATCAAATGTAATTAAAGGTTCTTTGGGCGTTTCTTGGATGCGGGTAGCCCAAAATTTAAACTTAGCGAAATAAGCTTAAAAAAAGATGTTAAGAAAATCTTACCAAAAGTGTGTAGGATTAATCATAAAAATACCTTATTTGCGCCCTTCGAAACTGTCTAAAGACTGGCTTGACGACATCCTGGATACATTCTTCAACTATTTCAATGTCATGAAAGGTGTTTTCTGCTTTTTCGGGACGCGCCCAACCCAAAATTTCTACCTGGTTTAGTAAGCCCAATCAAAGTTTGATTTAAAAGCTAACAAAAAAAAAGGTTCGGATTAAACATGAACATTTTTTTATGTTTGCGCGCTTAAAAACTCTCGAAAAAAAATCTGGACGATATTTTTAAGATATTATGCCACTAATCAAATGTAATTAAAGGTTCTTTGGGCGTTTCTTGGATGCGGGTAGCCCAAAATTTAAACTTAGCGAAATAAGCTTAAAAAAAGATGTTAAGAAAATCTTACCAAAAGTGTGTAGGATTAATCATAAAAATACCTTATTTGCGCCCTTCGAAACTGTCTAAAGACTGGCTTGACGACATCCTGGATACATTCTTCAACTATTTCAATGTCATGAAAGGTGTTTTCTGCTTTTTCGGGACGCGCCCAACCCAAAATTTCTACCTGGTTTAGTAAGCCCAATCATGATCAAAGTTTGATTTAAAAGGTAACAAAAAAAAGCTTCGGATTAAACAAGAACATTTTTTTATGTTTGCGCGCTTAAAAACTCTCTAAAAAAAATCTGGACGATATTTTTAAGATATTATGCCACTAATCAAATGTAATTAAAGGGTCTTTGGGCGTTTCTTGGATGCGGGTAGCCCAAAATTTAAACTTAGCGAAATAAGCTTAAAAAAAGATGTTAAGAAAATGTTGCCAAAAGTGTGTAGGATTAATCATAAAAATACCTTATTTGCGCACTTCGAAACTGTCTAAAGACTGGCTTGACGACATCCTGGATATATTCTTCAACTATTTCAATGTAATTAAAGGTGTTTTCTGCTTTTCCGGGATGCGCCCAACCCAAAATTTCTACCTGGTTTAGTAAGCCCAATCATGATCAAAGATTGATTTAAAAGGTTACAAAAAAAAGGTTCGGATTAAACATGAACATTTTTTTATGTTTCCGCGCTTAAAAACTCTCTAAAAAAGATCTGGACGATATTTTTAAGATATTATGCCACTAATCAAATGTAATTAAAATTTCTTTTGGCGTTTCTTGGATGCGGGTAGCCCAAAATTTAAACTTAGCGAAATAAGCTTAAAAAAGGATGTTAAGAAAATCTTACCAAAAGTGTGTAGGATTAATCATAAAAATACCTTATTTGCGCCCTTCGAAACTGTCTAAAGACTGGCTTGACGACATCCTGGATACATTCTTCAACTATTTCAATGTCATGAAAGGTGTTTTCTGCTTTTCCGGGACGCGCCCAACCCAAAATTTCTACCTGGTTTAGTAAGCCCAATCAAAGTTTGATTTAAAAGGTTACAAAAAAAAGGTTCGGATTAATCATGAACATTTTTTTGTGTTTCCGCCCTTAAAAACTCTCTAAAAAAAATCTGGACGATATTTTTAAGATATTATGCCACTAATCAAATGTAATTAAAGGTTCTTTTGGCGTTTCTTGGATGCGGGTAGCCCAAAATTTAAACTTAGCGAAATAAGCTTAAAAAAAGATGTTAAGAAAATCTTACCTAAAGTGTGTAGGATTAATCATAAAAATACCTTATTTGCGCACTTCGAAACTGTCTAAAGACTGGCTTGACGACATCTTGGATACATTCTTCAACTATTTCAATGTCATGAAAGGTGTTTTCTGCTTTTCCGGGACGCGCCCAACCCATAATTTCTACCTGGTTTAGTAAGCCCAATCAAAGTTTGATTTAAAAGGTTACAAAAAAAAAGGTTCGGATTAAACATGAACATTTTTTTATGTTTGCGCGCTTAAAAACTCTCTAAAAAAAATCTGGACGATATTTTTAAGATATTATGCCACTAATCAAATGTAATTAAAGGTTCTTTGGGCGTTTCTTGGATGCGGGTAGCCCAAAATTTAAACTTAGCGAAATAAGCTTAAAAAAAGATGTTAAGAAAATCTTACCAAAAGTGTGTAGGATTAATCATAAAAATACCTTATTTGCGCCCTTCGAAACTGTCTAAAGACTGGCTTGACGACATCCTGGAT
>CAXIVM010000351.1:0-27000 GCA_964035705.1 Porites rus | reverse complement strand
TGATGCTCTTGGACAAGGCAGCTGGGCCCAATTGCGTTTGACACTTCGGTCTCACCAACGTCCCCAGTCACGAAAAAAGCAGATCAATGACCCATCATATTTGTCTAGGATTCCAGGCAGTGGACATAAAACGACACCATTTCAGCATCCCAAAACATCCGTCCTCACCTTTTGAGCGCCTCCGCGATATCATTGCTTGTCGGGAAAGTGGAGCTTATCTCGACGTGGCCCCGTGGCCCAGGCGTGCGCCGAGAGCATCATCGGCCGGGGGAAGGCGCGGCAGATCACGGTGGAGATGCACAAGCCCGAGGGCTCAGGTTGGCGGAGGTTTCGTCGGATGAAAAGAACGAAAAGAGAGGTGCCAGGCTCTGCCAGACTCTGAGAGGGAAGGGACAAGAAACTGAGAGAGATGGAGGAAAATCAATGACAAACCAATGAACACGGCAAAAATGGATTGGAACATATTGGAACACTCTTTCGTTTGTATTTATAAAAAACATATATATATATATCACTCTACTTGGGGACAATGGTGTTCATCGAGCCAGTGCGATTTTCGCAACGCAACCTGTATTTCTGGCTTGGCCGGGGCGTTCTGACCTCAGAACCAATGTCTGTGTTTTTTGTTTTTCCGGTGATGCCGGGGGTGCTTCACCTGGTTCGACATGGCATGGAGTCCAGGAACCAACGGCCCATGTCCCCCCAGGGACCGATTGCTCAGAAAGTCACTCAAAGACTCAACGGTTTCAATGCGACATGACGCGAAGATCTTGGCGCAGTTCTTGAGGACCATGACCTTCAGAATACTCCACGTCATCCCAAGGCGCGGACAGTCCATCATTCGACTGTTACTGACATTGTGTTGAATTTTGGCGCACTGTGAGACGCATTTCTGCATTCTTTCTGGGGCTTGGGCGAGGGAGCCCAACATGGCCCAACTCAAATTCTTGGGTTTGATTGTGTCGGATTATTTGTTAGTACCGAAAGCTATTTTGATCACGAGTCGTTTCCGCACAGATGGAGACCTCATACACAAGACAGTGCGGCTGCCCATCAGTGCTATCCAGTGTTTGCACGCTCGTTTGAGTACGGAAGATCAAAGAAGTTGAGCACAATTCAGCGATGTTGTGACGAAGGTCTTGCCAACAGATGTTGGAGTTGGAATTCTCACTTTGCCGAGAATGTTTTAATGTTTGATCTTCATCCAAGCTCGCGCTGGGACACCCTATCGGCCCCATCATTACTCACTACCATTCCGATGACCACAATGCCATGTGCATCCAAGTGCTATGTGCAAGCCTAAGGTGCTCCTTGCCAGAGGCAATGGGAGCTCGAGATCGAGTGCCGCTGGCAGATTAGGACCTTGGCAGCTGATTTCGCAGCATTGCAGCTTGCATCTGAATTCGGAACAGCAAAATTGTTAGTTACTAGTAGCTTCTTGCCACTAGTAGCAAAATTCATGGTGAGCCTTCAGCTCATGCCAGGCCTAGTTTGCAAAAGCACTTTGTAGTGCGCCCAGCTGCAGCAGGCAGCGGGTCGTTTGGGGCCCAGCGCCACCCTTCGACAATTTTGTCAATTTGGTCGGGCAGCTTGTAACATTATGGATGATTATGACAGGGGCCGTTGTTTTGGCTCTTTGACAGCTTGCAGCCTGTTCGTTTCGTTTCCTTTGACTTCTCGTCGTGGCCATATCATCCAGAGCCTTCGATTCTTTGTGCTGCGGGTTCAAGAGGAAGCCTCGCCCTTTCGTTGCTCTTTTTATTGGCAAACCGTAGTCAAGATTGATGTAGTTTGGCGGTTTGGCCTACTTAGGATGCCAATTTACCATAATTTACCTGCATGACCATATTGGTTTGTGTTTCACATCCCCCACCCTAGTTTTAGGTCTTCACAGAGTTCCTTTGCAGCCCTGTGTGGTTGTGATGTCTCGCGATGCACCGGCCACCTTAAGGTTGCAGGTGTGGTCGACGGACAATGCAGGGGGCCTGGAGCATGGCCTGGGCCGTTTCGTGGGTTTCGGCGAGTTGCATCGCGTCGGCTTCGTGCATCTTCATGCCCAGGTAGATCGCCTGACCTGTGAAATAGGCAGACGATATACACAGACTCCACATGATTTGTCACTTCGAGCTATGAGAAGGGATGAGAAGGCGGTGAGCGGTCACCTTTGACTCACCAGAGGTGGCCAACATGGCGGGAGTTGAAACCGGAGACATTGTCCTAGGCGTGCGGGCGCATGTGTGCGGTGTGCTCACACCAGGGGTCACAGCCGATGTTGACAAGCATGTTCTGACTCATAGGTGACCGCAAAGGTTGCAGCCATTGGAGTTACAAACTTTGATCCTTCAAAAGTGGTGAGATCTCAGTGAGATTGAGTATCATTTGAACCGCGAGCATTGCTTGCGCCACCTGGCCATGACGATCATTATGCCATGACTATCACCACAGGCTACCGCAAAAGCGGTTGCAAGACGATGTCTGCGGGCGCCCCAAGGGCCTCGAGGAGCTCCGAGGATTGAACGGCCCAGGTCACAAGCATTGCACATGATTCGACCAAGTTCACCAAATAGGTCGGAGAAGCATCATTTGCAAGAACTATAACACAATATATATTAATATATATGTATAAACAATAAGATACTTAGGCAGTAATATAGGCAATTAATAGAGCTCCCCCATTTGGATGCGCTAAATCGGACCCTGGGGGGGGTGGAACTCGACCTCGCCAGACCGCCGACGATTCGTCGCCCCAGGTGGGCAGCGCCACTGAGACGGCCCGAGCGATCCGGACGTCCGGGGGCCGCGAGTCGCGGGGCAGGAGGACGAATGATCCAAGCTAGTAGAAACAAGTGCCTTACTAGTAGTAACAAGAAGCTAGTAGAAACAAGTGCATCGCTACTAGTAACAAGTGCCTTACTAGTAGTAACAAGAACGCTACTAGGGGCTCCTGCATGAGGCAAGAATTACATGGGAAGCTGGAATGTGACTTTAGTGCTCTTATGGCTCAGCGAGATATTGCAGTCCTGCTGGGAGAGATGCGAGTGTTATAACTATGAAGAGCTGTTTCCAAAATCGTCACATGAAAATCCTTCAGAAACCGTTGCTTCATGGTGGTGTCCAGGCCAGTGGGAGATATCACATTCTCCCCACATCTGTTTTTCTCCATTATGTCAATATGGTGCTTCAGCATGGACACCATGTGCCCAGGTCCAACAAGAAGCTCACCCTTCTGATGGAGCGGCCAGCCGCTGGTGCGAGCCGCCGGAAGACCGTCTCGTTGAAGACGAGGTGTGCAGCGACGTTTGCAGATGGTTTGCAGCGTCCATCAGCTTCCCAGTCTGCAGCCCGATTTTTGTGGAAAGAGGAAAGAAGATAGGTCCTCCTACAAGTTGGTTTGTGAAGTGCCAGTTTTGTGGACCTCACAAGACCTTTCCATGACAGGCTGATGTCCCGGCAATCTACCTCTCAGTCAGATTCTTGGAGGGAATCCTGGCAGTTGTGAACATCAACATGCTTTGCTCATGATGATTCGCTCAATTGGGATGTCACTGGTTTGAAAGTTTCAGTCTTGCCAGTGCAAAGGGATTCTGGTGTTGGGGCGATGCTTTTGCTTCCCTTTTGCCTTCCACGAGTGCAAGTTCTGGGCATGCACAGTCTGCAACATGGGTGCAGTCTTGCAGTGACCCATCTTGTTCCCTCGACCATCACCTCCAGAGAGAGATGAGGACGTTGGCACCGGGGAAGCGCATGGCTTGTTTGCACGTGTTTTCTGCCGAAGCAGAGCCATCCAACACCAACCAGAAGAGGAGCCAGAGGAGAGTTCTGCGTGTCAGGCCCTTCTGGAGCTTTTAAGGAGAAACCACTGCCATCCATAGGAGTTCTTGCAAAGGAATGCACCACTTTCGACAATAGCACCTAGCTCATGACCAAGCACTTCTTTTGCATCGAATCTATACAGTCACTTCAAGCATTTCACGTCAACCAGGTCAACTTGATCCTGAAGCCAGCTGGAAACTGTGCACTACAAGCCAGCTGGGTTTGTCCAACAGTCATGTGATTTTACGTGTGTGCTTTGGTTAGTCTGGCAGGATGGTTCAACTAGTTTGCACACCTTCAAGCACTCGATGCACTTAGCTCCACGGCCTGTGAAGCGAAGAAATCGCCATGGCAGTGGTCAATGACCAGCCGAAGCTTTACCGTGCCTACAGCGTTCGATCAAAGATCAGAGCATGGACGTGCTTCACTGCGAGTCTCGGTGGCCATGAAAGATGTCCTTGTTTAAATAGCGATGGCCTCCAACCGAATAGCGATGGCCTCCAACCTAATAGCAATGGCCGATGGCCTCCAACCTAAAAGCGATAATGGCAATGGCCTCCAAGCTAATACCGATGGCCTCCAACCTGATAGCGATGGCCTCCAAGCTCATAGCAACGGCCTCCAACCAAATTGCGATGGCCTAATAGCAATGGCTCCAACCTACCAGCAATGGCCTCCAACCTAATAAATGATGATGCATATAGGTCCGTTGAGGCAGATTATAGACACAGCCACAGCCTTTCAACAGTACTCATTTCATGACCAATGGACTCAATGGACCATGCACTGTCATAGGATTTTGCCTAACACGTTGTTAAGCGCTGTTCTCAAGTGCTTGGGCAATGTAAAGACAAGCACTGCTTGTTCACCATAGCCTCCTAGTCTGCTAGGACCGCTTTGAAAGGTTCGGTTGTTCTGCCTAAGCAATGCCAAGGATTGCTTACCAGTCACTGACAGTCTCTTGGTGATTGTTACTGAATTGACCCGCGCGAAAACCGTTTCATGTTTTTCCCCCAACAGTTTACTGTTGGGGTTCTATCTTAGAAAAAAAAGAACTGGCCACACTCACTGGCTGCGCCCCTGAACTCTGTGGCTGGGCTCTGTGTCCAGGCCTTGTCCTCCTCTTGTCCTTTGTGGCTGGGCTCTGTGGTTGGGCTCTGTGTCCAGGCCTTGTCCTCCTCTTGTCCTCTGTGGCTGGGCTCTGTGTCCAGGCCTTGTCCTCCTCTTGGCCGCGCCCCTGACCTGGGCTTTGTGTCCAGGCCTTGTCCTCCTCTTCTCCTTTGTCGCTGGGCTCTGTGGCTGGGCCTTGTCCTCTTCTTGTCTTCCTCTTGTCCTTGTCTTGGCCGCGCCCCTGAACTCTGTGGCGGGGCTCTGTGGCCCGGCTCTGTGTCCGGGCCTTGCCCGGCCCGGTTTACTGGAGAGGAGTGTGGCCGAACAAATAGCGATGTCAATGCCGACAAAAATTCATTGATGAAGCAGTTTGCTCTTGGGGTGAAGGTAGGGCGTACCAAGAAATCGAGTTTTGACTAATATTGGTCCATACGAATCGTTTTGAAGCTGTTTGGGGTCTATGCTTGTATAATTGTTTGTTCTTTGGCTTGGTTCTTTTGATGTGTATTTTTGCAGGCGGTCGCACTTGAGGACTGTGATGCATTTCCTGTCAATGACTGTCACTAGTTACACATAATTGTAGGATCTCTTTTTTGTGCCCTACCTAGATGGCTTAGTATATCATAGCCATACTCATAGCCATAGTTAAGCACTGTAAACAATTGAGTGCTTGAAAGTTTGCTAGTAGCTCCGCTGCGCTTTTCAACTGAAGCACATGGTGGATGCACATGTTGCGTAGTAGCTTAATTCATATTTGAAGGGTTTGACTATACTTCCGTCATGTTGGCTGACGTACATACATACATACATGTTCTTTGAGACACCCTGCAGTTTAGATTCTGATGCAACATAGCACATTCTTTGGAAAGTTGTGCAGTGTGGCCTGCGAGACTAACCTGCTGCTAGTGACTTCCCGGTGTAGTTGCATTCTATGATGTTTCTTAATTTTCTCAGCAGCTGTCCATGTCCTCAAAAAGGTGTCCAACAGTCAGAGGCTTTGAGAACCATCCATCCTCCACCATGGGCCTCCCAAAATCCTCCAGACGGTGATCGTTGGCCTGACCCTGAACGATTTGGCCCAGCGGATGCACCGCAGAGATGCCCTGGAGCTGCTGGGCACCACAAGCCTCGGCCCGGGCCGCAACCGCTGAGGTGAAAGCGCTGCGTTCCCGGGCCGTGGCCAGGAGCCGCCTCCATTCGGAAGACACATGTTTTTTTGGTTCGGTCGGGCCTTTTTTCAGGTGTAGCGGGTGTAGAAGTTGGTGCCTCACAGCATCCGCAGGCATGGACGATGGCCAATTGGTGCATCTCTTGTGATATTATGGGCAGGAGTCTAGAGGTCAAAACCCTCTAATTATATCAATGCCCTGCACTTCGTGAAGGCATGGGCTCATCCGGCGGACCCGGGGTCTCTGAAGGAAAAAGATCGGAACATCCCGTCATCCGCGTCGTTGGGATCCGATCCTCGCCATTCCGTTGTCCGTTCATCCGCAATCCGCTTATTGAACTCGTTCTCCATCCTCAGGTTACATGATCTCTTCCTGGGCAGAGCCATTGGAGCTGTCTTCGGTCCTTGGGACTTCGGTGTTTGGGTGTCATATGTGGAGCTTCGGTCTATGGAAGAAAAAGGATCATTTGAAGGTCGTCGTTTTCAGAACGAATATGGAGAGAGAGTGTTCCACGGTATTTGGGCCAGAAGTTTCGACGTATGCTGCATGCTTGACAGTTGTGCAGCTTTATTTGGTTAGCGTTTTCATGCTTCTTCACAGTCACATGTTATGGTACCGGCACTCGGAGGATCGTGGCCTCCCCTCCTTTCTTTCACAACTCCAGGTGGTTGAACTCATTGAAATGTCACAGTGTGGTTTAGGAACCATTTCAGGTCTGTTATTGGACCAAGTACTCTTTGGCATGTATATCTACAGCAGAGGCAGAAGCAGAGACAGAGACAGAGAGAGTGAGTGAGTGAGTGAGTGAGTGAGTGAGAGAGAGTGAGTGAGAGTGAAAGTGATCATTAGTGAAGATGAAGTGGTTTCATCGATCAATCATGGAGGAAGTCAAGCCAAAAAAAGGTCCTGACCTATCCGTTTTGATCAGAGCATTCTATGAGGCACCATGCTGGGAGGATGGCTTTGCGATGTTTGCCCCATCAAAGTGGCCATGAGCTGCTGTATCGGCAGCACCTTGGTCATGGAGGGTGATTGTAAAGCACAATGGTGAGGAGGAGGATCACTTCTGAATCCTCCGATAAGAGCTGAAGGCGCACCAGCTGCTGTATGTTGATGATGGCTTCCAAAGATTGAAGCCTCATGGAGTTCCAAAGTTGGGCTTTGGGCACGCCGGACACGGGATCTTTTGGGGGAAAGATGTGTGACAAAGGCTCCACTTCTTTCTATGCTTTGGATAGCAACCAATGGGAAGGTCTTCTTGGAGAAGGGTCGAGCAGCTCACGACGAGGTATGACTTCGGCGGTGGAAGAGTCGTGCAAAAGGATCTATTTCCTCGGGCTAAACATCTATCTCCACTGTGGCAACCAGACATCTCAGAGAACACGGGATGGACATCCTAGCAAAAACAGCCCTCATATCATCCACCATCAGGAAAACTCACACCCAAAGAAGTCACCAACATACATGATTCAACTACACTACACTACACTACACCACACTCACACCCAAAGTAGTCACCTGATACCATCCCTTCGTAGTGCACTGGCACACTACTCAACAAGCAGTGCCGGGCCGGACACGAGGCTCCGCGCTCTCGGTGCTCTCGGTGCCCTTCGCCGCCGCCACGGGCAACGCATGGATTTTGTGGCCCGAACGGATGGGGGGTGGTGACCTGGGTCGCCGAGCCCGTGACCGCGGATGCTTTAAACTTTAAGGGGATGAATCAAGTGACGGAGCTGATATGAAGCTACACATCATATCTAGCAGCTCGGAAAGCAGGCACCGGGCACGAAACGAACAACTGAAGAACAATCTTCAACAATCTCTGAAATGACTGGAGGTTCGGGGGGGAGGGTTATATAACGGGTGCACGTACATGAGACGTGATGCAATGGTGTAGCAGTGTAGCCCAAGTTCATGGGAGGTCCTTCACGCTGACCTTCGGTGGGGGCAGAGTTGCAGAGACTGTTTCCACGGTTTGAGGAAACCGTCGCCCAAACATTATGCCATGACATAGGGCAGATGTTGCCTTTAGAGTTTTACAAAGAACTGGCTTCCCCACCATTAGCAAGACCATCAACTCCCCCTCCACTAAGGCTGCTATGGTGTTCTAATCTATACATGCATGATTGTACACATCATTTATGATATTGCATTCAGACCTTCGTATATATAGCATTTAGACACACACACACATATATTATAATATATATACATATAGATATATCGGCATGCATATTCATCTATTTATATACACCTCAGTTGTCACTTGTGTTGGGCTGATGAATTCATCGTGTTTTGTGGGCTTCTTTTGAGAGCAGAAGTCCAGGATCCCCACGAGCATAAAACAGGTCAGCCAATTTCTTTCTGCTGGGATGCGTGGGCTCCGCCTTGGTCTCCTTCACGGTCTCCGCCGCTGTTGGAGTTTCCCCGGGAAGGAGGCTGGATGTTTTCTTTTTTTCGTCGGGTCGCAGCATGCCGTCGTTTTGTGTTTTTTTTTCCCCGGAGGGGAGGGACCTTTGAGGCCCGGTTCCAGATGGTCACTTTGCAGTGGATCATGCTACATTGTTATCCAGTTGCCTAGCTGTCGATGATTGAAAGGTGATGAATGCCCGCGACTAGGGCTTATGCTGAGAAATTACTTTTTAGAAGGTGGCTTGCAAGTGACACCAGTTGGCAGATCATTTGAGAATGTCAAGGTTGAAGTTCAGAGTTGCTGTATTAAGCATTCAACTGCAATCTTACACAGAATCAAACGTGTTTGATGACACATGATGGACGTGCGGAGGGCCGGAGGGCTTGATTTGCCGAGAGAAGCGGTTGAAACTAGAGAAGCATCTATGGGAGGTCGGCCCAGTGTTGGCCACCTGCAATGGAGCATTCGGAATGACCAGTGCTGCTTTGCCGCTGATTTTCAAGCTACTGATTCTTGGCATGAGTTGTATCGAGTGTTTCTTAGAAACGCAGCATATAGAATCCATACATGCATACATGGATGTGCCGAAGACAGACAGTTCTTTGTCAGGCGGCGGGCGGTTAATAATTTCCTTGGAGGACCACCAGCTCCCGCTCTGAACTATCCCGAAGAGTTACAGAGTACAGAGGATGTTTGCAACATGTCCAGTATAAGTTCAGCAACAAGTTCCTTTAGCAGCTTCTGTGAAACTCATTGAAGATGTTGGTGAAAAGTTCCACCAGGCATTGGCAAGGCCAAGGCTGTGGTGGAGTACAGTTTCGTGGCTGCGTGCTCTTTGCCACCCTTGGCCTTCCTTTTAGCCAGCCAGGTGGGCTGCAATCATTAGGCCACCTCGACACTTACATACTTCAAAATGCAGGCTACTGAAAGTTGGTCGTCCTTGCAACTGGTGGAAAAAATCCAGATGATCATTGCAACCAATTTTGGATCTGTTGTGTCCGCCTGAGGGGAGACAGGGTGTGAGGTGATGAGCAAGCCATTGTTGAATTGAAGGCCCCACCATCTTTTCCAACGCATCGAGACCAGCATTCTTGACAGGCTGTAGGTCAAAAGATGGTCTTGACATGTCTTGACGCCCTCGCAACAATGGGATATTCACCCCCCCAAAAAAAAAGAACAGCGAACACCATGGATATTTCTTCTCGTTGCACCCACGCCGCTTCTCTTCGTTGCTTTCCAGGCACCCACGCGGCCTGTGGAGAAAAGTCTGGAGGAGATCGAGTCTGAAGGGGACCAGGACGCCGACGGACGGCGGGTCTTCGAGTCAGTGGCTGCGACTGTCGAGTCAACTCAAATGGATTCGCTTTGGATCGCCAAGATGAAAGGGTTTCTTAAGCAACGCTGCTGTTGACAACAGCGATCCTTGAGTTCGGAGGTAGATATTATTCCAGGGTTTGAGGTGTTTATTCTTTTTTGGGGGTGGGGGTGTTGGCACTAGGTGTTCGTCCATCAATCCAAAGGTGTTCGCTCTTTGATGCCAGGATGCTGCTTTGCACCGTGTCCGCATCCAGCAATGGGTGGCGGTGATCGCAGCAGCTGTGGCGCAGTTCCTCTTCTCAGGTGCCAATTCAGCGTTGCACCTCGGTTCAGTTAAGTGAGATGCACATTGACCATTTGGTCGCTGGCGCAAATTCAGCACCACTAGAAACATATCATCACATACACTCAGTAGCCTTTTCCTGAAGGGAGAGGAAAGATCCACACTGCATTTTTGGGAGAGTATGCTTCGGAGAGTTCGAGCCGAGGACATGTGGGGATCGGCACACCTAGGACCTAGGCTCTTGTTCGAGTGCATGAGGGCTTCCGAATCTTCAAAGATGGGTGGATAGTGGGAAAAATGGTCATTCACCTCTTCTATGCACAGATAGTTAGGAACAAAACTAGCCCAGGGCCAGGTGATTTGTGAGACATTCCTTTGGATGTTGATGTTGCACTCCGGTTATGTTGCCCGAGGAAATCAAACAGCTTCTCAAACCCATCCAAACCCTCAGGCTCAGCTGGATAGTTCTCTACTCGGCTGACGATGCTTGGTTGACGGTTTTGCCGTTTGCGGTTGTTGGAGGATAATGTGGCAAACACATGGCACCAGATTATTATCGTCATCATCATCCACCAAGCCCGGTCAGGGCCCGTCGGCGCCCTGACCGGCACACCGCGGCACTCCAAACAGGACCAGAACTCCACAGATCTCGATAGAACTTCAGATTTGTGAACTACTGATTGGCCTTTTCAATGCCTTGTTACTAAGTATACTGTTTGGTTGATTAATGGAGGGGGATCCCCCTTCAGGTGAACAACCAAATGGGTCCATCATGGTTTATCTGACCAAATCGACCGATCGAATATGATCGACGCCTTTAATATTAAACGGACATAATTTTGGTTGTGAGGACCTCTCACCCCCTTCAGTCCTTTGTATAGACTTGAGACATGTGAACATGTGACCATGGAAAGGACTTCGCATTGGGGACTGTGCTTGGTATGGAGGTTGTTTTTGAAGGTTTGGTGCACGAGTGGCTGAAATTCAGGAAGAATAGCTTGGTCCAACCTTGGCGAGAACCCTTTTGTCGCGTGATCATTCCGCATGCCCAGCACCCTGTCCTTTCTTCCTTGGAATGGAAGAACATGCCTTTCACCCACCAGAACCCTTCCGGAACATGAAGAAAAACCAACACCCAAAAAGCCGAAGCCAACTCAGGAGCTGGAGGATCGATCCGTGGCGCCCTTCTTGGTGAGCCTTTTGCAAGGTTCTTTGATGTTGGGCTCCTTTGGCGCCTCGAGATATCAGCCACTCGGACCGCGTGACGTGTTTCCGGGTCGATGTCCGGCGTGGGAACGCGTCGGCTTCTCGTGGACCCACCAGGTGGGAGAAGTCCAAGGTCCAAGAACAACATGGAGCTTTCATGGGCCAACCATACATAATGTAGATGTTGAGGTTTTTTGCAGTTGAATTGCTCTTTCATTCCGTATCGGCATTGTTGTTGGGTCATTGATGCCGTTTCCATTGCTTGAAGTTCACAAAAACCACAGCGTCCATCGTCCATCGCTTTGAGGCGATACTTTGCCTTGTGGAACTTGGTGCTTTGGCAAGTCCCGCTGTGGATCAGGGTGGAACGCTGCGTTCGGGGAAGGCCACCTCTTTTTAACTCTTTGACCTAAACATACCTAAACACAATGTACCAGTCAATGTACCCTCATTTACTGAGATTTGTTTGTTTGCTGCAGGACTATAGGGGTATAGGGTGCCCAGAATGCAGGAAGTGATACTAGCTAGTTACTAGCAGCCACTGGCAGGTTCCTGCAGCAATGTTTTCCAACTGTCTTCATCGTGATTTCCGGTTTCCGAATCACGCGTCAGAATCCTTGTCCTTGTCGTATCTAAGGCCCGGTTTCAAGTCTTCGCAGTGCTCTCAGGGCTCTTGCTTTGGCTCCCCTTCACCAAATCCATCTTCGCCACCGTCTGTGCGCTGGCATGGTATGGCTTAGCAGGTGAGGACCCCCACGCTGTCATTCGCTAATATTATAGCTGCAGCAAGAGCGATCCAGTTGAAGCATGGTGATGCTTTATGTTGCCTTGCTTCATGTGCTGATCAATCTCGGTCTAGCCAGTGTCTTGGAGATGATTCGAGCAGCTTCAGCGGCTAAAGCTTTTAAAGATGTGATGCTCCAGAGCTGATGAGATTCTGATGATCACCTTTGCAGCAGGTGGACCTTTAGTCACTTATTGCAGCACCTTGCTGAATCAACATTGCAGCCCGAGTGGGTTGCAACTCGCAGCGGCCTGGCATGGACAGTCCATGCATCAGGGATATTCGGATATTGAGGGATGAGTCTTGATGTGAAAGCGAATCAACAAGGGCACCACTGACGATGGTGTGTTGTTTCCCTCGAAGGGCCCAGGAGATTGGGGGAGCCAGCCCGAGACTAGGCTTCCTTCGAAGGGGAACATTGGACAACATTGATCACTCGAATCTACTCTACCTTTTCTTGCGGGTCCCTGAGGTTATCAATGTTGGTGGCAACTTCGGCGCCAGCGCAGGAGCGATCATTGAAAGTCAGAGATAGGTTGTCTTCATTTGTAAAGCATATAGTTATCACTATTTTAGAACAAGGCCTTGACTAACCATCCTCAGCCACTGTTAGTGGTAGTGGAATATACTAATATAAGTACTAATATAGTTTGATATACCCAATGCATTTGTTTATATACAAATATGTTGATCTCTCTGTTGCATGTCGGACATAGCCCATAGCCAAGTGGTCGGTCCCATCGCAGCAGGCCTGGGAAGACATTTTCTTAGATTTTAAGGGCTGGGAAGGGTCGGAGATCGAAACAACCTTGGAGAGTGAGCCTCCAGTTTGTCCTGCCTGACTGCCAGGACCTTTCATCGTTGGCATCTTGATGATCAAGTCTGGGTTCCATGGCTAGATAGGCTCACGAAAAATCGAAACAAGAAAGACTTTCCATTGAGGATGAGCCAAGGCTTTCGACCAAGGCTTTCTCGGGTGACATTCTGTGACAGGCCACGCCCTGCCCCCTGGACCTTTCCCGTTTGCGCCGGTCACCCATCCACCTGATGTTCTCAAGGCCAAGTGCCTTGCCCTTGACAGTGTCCTACGCCTTCTTGGCCGCCTTGCTGGGTTTCGGCGTCGCCTCCATCGAGCGACGCTGGGCCGAGAGCGGAGAGCTCATGGGGCCGGCCGTGGGGTGGGTGGATGGTAGGTGCGGCACCTGGCAATGAGGGTAAGTCGTCACCAGTTGCGCGCCAAAGGCGCCAAAGGCGCCAGGGCGCTTTTCATGGCACAAGCAGCTTTTCCATGCGCCATATGATATGTCTAAAATGGTGGTATAAGGACGTCATGCTTGGTCTAAAGGCCAGATGCCTCCTCCGAGTCCCCAATGTGGAGAGCCACAGCTGGTTTGGAGTTTGGATAGACGGCGACCTTTGAACCAATTAAGGTTGAGAAATGTTGAGAAGAAGACTGCAGGAATGTTTATATACTAATAACAATTGACTAGTAACAAGTGCATCGCCACTGGTAGCAAAGTGCATCGCCACTAGTGGTAAAGTGCATCGCCACTAGTAGCAATTTGCATCGCCACTGGTACCAAAGTGCATCGCCACTAGTGGTAACGTGCATCGCCACTAGTAGCAAAGTGCATCGCCACTAGTAACTAGTAGCAAAGTGCACCGCTACTAGTAGCAAAGTGCATCGCTACTAGTAGCAAAGTGCACCGCAACTAGCAGCAAAGTGCATCGTTACTAGTAGTCAGGATCTGCATGCCCACTCATGGCCCACGTTTGACGCTGAGGCCGGCCTAAGGGTGAACCTTTGCTGGGCGCGGGCGGGCAATGAGTCCTGATGGTGAAGCTCCAAGTTTCAAGTGCGTGGATTCAGTTTGGGCTTAGCTCATTTCGCGCCCTTAGTGAAGTTAGGTGTTGGTGAAGAGCTGCTTTAGAATGTTTTGGGTGCATTTTTGTTTCGAAAGGAGCTAGCCACTTCACATTGACAAAGCCCTGACTGCGTCTCCGATGAGTCTCCCCTTTTGGCAATAGCCTGTGGGACGTCCGCGGCAGCGTCCAACGCTCGCGCTGCCGGTGGCGCTCCGTGCGTCGCGGTGAAGCATTGCTTCAGATGGGTTCTTCGAAGCCCATTTGCTGATGGGTCAGATGTCAGGCGCTGCAAAGGTGCTTCGCAATGGGTCACAATGGGGGGGGTAATTAGCACCAAATGGATCAACGTGGGGCATGTTGAGTCGCTGAGCCTCGCATTCCGACGAGAAGAACAAGCCCAGCTTGTGCAAAACACCAGAAGGCTTGAGCAGCATCAGATTACATAGTGGCACACCAGAAGGCAGGAGGCTTGTGTTAATGCCGCTGTTTATGCCCCACCTACGCAGAGCCTGACATCAGACATCCCACCCCACTTGGACTGTCCGTGGGCCCACAGCGGATAGAAAAAGGCGAACGGCTGGATCGTTTTGGCGGGGCAGCATGGCACTGGATGCAGTTGTCAAGATGCCTAAGCAGAGTGTGATTTGTACTCTTCAGGGTGAATGAGTGCAGGACATGTTAGGCGGGTTGCCGCTTTTGTTAGGCGGGTTGCCGCTTTTGTTCTTCTTTTGCGACTCTATACGACTCATTCCAAAAGAACATCCACCCCTAGCCCTTCCGTCAGAGTTGCTTGGTCCCCATCATCAGAAGGCTTGACAAAAAGGCGCTGTATGTAGTATGACCTAAGATCACACTTGCATCCTTCTCGGGACATAGACTTTCAGTGGCTTGCGACGGGTGCTGCCTAGCAAGGTCAGACCACCTCCGCCGGTTGCAGAAGGCCCGCATGTTACGCGCGGGCGATACGTGCGGGAGCCTAGCGCCGCAGTGCCGAGACGGTCGAACGATCAAGCAAGAACTCAACATCTTGCATGCGATGAGTTTCATAGGTGGGGTGCTGCAGAAAGGAACGCGCGATGCATTATGTGTTCTATCATGCTAGGAGTAAGGAGGCGCATTCCTTGAAGCGATCGTAATCACATAATCAGAGCATAATTCGATACGATGAACGCATTTTGGACGTGCAAATTGTTGGCATAAATTGTTTGCACATGTTTACTTACAAGCAGCACCCAAGCTGTGAGCTGCCTTGGAAATCAGAAGAGGACCTTTGCGAATGATATGGGACCTTCTACCGAGAAAGGATCTCCTATCAGATTCGATGTTTGCAAGATTTGAGTCGAACCATGTCCTTCCCTTCCAAGCCCAAATGGACATGCCCAGTCGCAGGGCTTAAAAGACCTTCCAAATCATTCGATTCCATGCCATGCGCATTGATGACGATGACAACACCGCATAGAAATGTCATTCACTGCGGGTCCAGCAGTGTATCGTCCTTCCTCAGCGTGTCCCTGTGGGACGGCTGACGCTGCCGAGAGAGAGAGAGAGAGAATGACAAGTAGAATGACATCAAAAGAGCCGAGCAAAAAAAAAATAGAATGACATTTCTTGCCCTGCGATGATGATTGCTTCTGTTTGTAGCCAAGCCGGTGTAGGCAAAGAGACCAAACAAGAAAAAACACAACAATTGAAAAGGGTGATGCATAGGGAGCCCGAAAAGAGAGGAAAAGGGAGAGAGAGAGAGAGAGATGCAAAATGACGGTGAAAGCGGGAGGGTTCACGCAATTGGCCGCTCAGTGGCTCAGTGGCCACACCTGTTGAACTCTGCATGCATCAACGCCAAGCGGTTGATGATGCTTGATGATGCTTGGCATGTTCGAGGGATGCTTGTATATACAGTACAGCTGAGACGCTGTGGACTCTGTGGACTTTCCTTTTGTTGGAGGCAAGCACTGGATGGCAAAATCTCCACGCCTGCAAACCCCAGTCAAGGAGGTTGTCGCTGAACTTGAGCGTTAGACATCGACCGCCGGTGCAGCGTTAGACATCAATCAGGTCTCATCCAATCACCAGAAATAGATCCTTTGAGCACAGAACCCCATCGGATCAGCCGCTTTATCACGTAGGTCCTGTGAAAAACAGCAAGAGCACACATCACCCATGAAACAAGAAACACATGTAGGACATGTAGTAATTAGTCATGACTGGTTAGCAATTGCCGACACCCCAAGGGAGAGAAGGGATCAATTTCAAGCCACTTGGAGATCGGCTTCAGCTGCGGAACGTGCTGCCATGGCCACACGTTCCCGCACGGCGCGCTACCGATGTGGTTGGCCCGCGCTCGACGATTGAGCAACAGCTGGCCCTTGAAGCTTGGTGTGTTTGGGACCTGGGGATTGATACTGTGTATATAGTCCTGTGCCGTGTGTATATATATATATACATGTATATGCACCTTCACCAACCAGACCCGAGAAATTTGCAGGGTTGGCGTTGTCCAAACCACGGTTTACCTGTGTGATTTTGCAGGTTGAAGAAGACAAATTACCACCGAGAGCAAAGCCTTTCAGGGGATGAGATGAATGAGAGTATGAATGAGATCAGTCGGAAGGTGCATTGCTTGGTGTTTGGAGCCAGAGCTAGACTGCAGGGAACGGGCTAGTGGATATTATAAGGCGATTGTGCACATCAGACATGGGAACTGTGTCCAAAAGTGTGAAGTAATACACGTTCACAGGCCATAGCCAATAACAGAAGTAAGACTCGACTCTATTACCTCTTCACTTTCTTGTAGTCAGTAGCCATCATATTCCATAGATATATTTGATATAAAATGCATTCGCAGTGAACGAAGTCAACATATCATGTCCCAAGTCAACACCCTGGAATCAGGAGCGAATGAGGCACCATCCTGCGATGGGATGAGTCCATGCTGGAGCCTTGCTCACTGCGTAGTCCTTTTAGGCCTGGTATGCCAAGGAAAGGTCGGAGTAGAAAGGACGGATGTTATGGTTTCTGGTGACTGTAACTGCGTTGTCGCTTCACTTGGCGCAGCTGCTCCTGTGGCAACATGTGTGTGTGTGTATTGAAATAGGGAGCCCCTTACTTCGCCGTTCTCGCCACAACAGAGGGAAGTGGAGGGCCGATCCTGCAGTTTTTTCTACACTTGTTTTTGTTTGGCTTTAGAAGCTTGATCAGAATAATTCTGATCAGACTCAGAGGAGGCCAATACCCGACCCCCGCAACTCATCAACTTACAGTGTATCAGGCACCGTGGGCAGAAGCAGCTTGGTCGCGGGGCCCATAGAGGCCAGCAGACGCTGTCTGATGCTTTTGCGCTGCAGCCACGCTAGCAGAAGTCTACTCTGTTTCAGCATGGATTTCTTGGAAGCTCATATCAAATACGGTCCTCCAAAAGGATGAAACTGATGAATGAGAGAAGATGAGCTGCAGTCACTAAGCACGAGTTTGGGGCCTAGTCTTGGGACAACCGAATTTATGGGTGTGATGTATGGATTCAACCGTCCACCGTGCACCTCGTTCGACTGGGCGTCAGGGCGGCAACCGTCCACAGAGACCTCGTCGACTGGCACTGGCAGCTCCGGTGCTGGAGCGGGTCTCGGTGGTCCTGAGCGTGGGAGCCTGGAGAGATGTGGAGATTGGGCTGAAGAGCTGAAGTTTTTCGTCGACATGCATCGAATATCAATGAAGAAAACAGGTGCTTTGGGAAGGAAACAGTGAAACGAAGTGATAGCTCACGGACTTGCTGAATGAGAGACAGAGAGAAACAACATCAATTTGGATTTGTTTGCATTGTTTCATCCAACGTGTTTGTTTTTTGTATATGACTGCTTGACATGTTCGTGTTCATTCACTTTGGTCTCAGGCACTGGGGCCACTGCAGAGCTCTCCTGGAGATATACCCAGCTCATGTACCTGGGGCCTCATGTTTGGTTGTAGCACATGATTTATGTGACCATCATCAACCATCCAATTGTTCATTGCTGAGATCTCAAAGATGCAATGATTGGTGGAACAAGGACTTTGTTCTAGCTACTAGTGGCGGTTGTGATTTGCAGCTAAGTACAGTTAGCCTCCGGAGTCCTCAGTCATGTCCTTAAACTGCACATGTCCTTGGGCTGTGGCTCAGGTACTCCTTGACCATCCCCCAGGAGGCGATTGCCGCTGCACTGCTAGTAGTTCTCCGCAGCGGCTACACTGCAGCTCGAGCTAAGAAGGAAACCAACTCCCCAAGGCTGTTAGGTGGAAGTGGTGGGCAGCTCCAGTGTTGCAGCCCGTCGCTGCATAGCTGCTAGCTTCCACTTATATGTTTGATCCAGGAACGTTACCTTTCCAATTTCCGGAAAACCTGTTTCCTTGGATATGCCGTTCATGACAGAGAGCCACCGCTGTCCGCTGTCCGACCCTATTTCGGCCTCTAAGGCCACGATGAGGCTCTTGAGGCCGGAGGACAACTTCGCTGAGACATTGCGCTCGGGTGTGACCTCGGCCTTTGCCGATGTGCCCACGGAAGAGGCCATGTGCGGAAGGGGTGTATCAGGGAGTTGTGCCAGGGTTTAGGTTTAGGGTTGCCGTGGGGTTGGTGCGAAGTGGGGTGTGTCATGTTTTCGCATAGCGGATTGATCTTGGTATAGAAAGTTGAGTTGATGGCCACACTTGTTAATAATTGATACTTTCTATTTCATTGATACATCACTTTCTTATGTTCACTTCTCCTGCCTTTGCTTTTTTTTTGCCAAATCGGGGGAAAGTGACCCTTGTAGCAAAGTGCTCCCGTGAACCAGCTCTCGGCGGCAGTTTCTCAACCTCAGGTCTTCAGCCCCACAGAAGATGTCGCTCCTTTACTACCTTTACATCCCTACACCAACCCTCGCAGAGCCCAGCCACCTAGCGCTAGGCTGCAGAGCTGGTGCTGGAGGTAAGCCATCAATCTCGGGCAACCAATTACACGTGGCTTGGGCGACACCATTGGGTGGGCTTAGGCAATCATGTGAATGTTTGTGAGCTAGACTGGGTGTTACTGATACAGTATTATTGTTGGATTTGTGGCTTCTTGGAGTTAGGCAAGCAGTGGAAGCACCCTCGTCACTAGGGTATGATTCGTTGAAGTGTTTGTCAGTGAAGGCCCGTGATGTTTTCTTTTGAAGGTGTGCTTCGTCAACAAAGGTTGAGAGACAAAGCAGCTGTTTGTGTTACATAGATGAACTTTTGCATGGCAGTGTCATGTGAATTCTCGTAGCTCGAGTGGAGGATGAGTCCCTGAAAACCATCCCAAACAGGCGTGGTGATGCTGTGGCGGTCCAACCTCACTGTAATAAGTTTTCCTTGGACACAGGGAACAAGTGGTTTGTTGGCGACAGACGGGCATGGGCGACATTTCTGGTCAAATTGAATGCCCCACAGGTGTGGAGTATAGTTTCGTAGTTTCTTTTTTTTCATGTTTTATGTTTTTAAAGGCAAGCTCAGTCCAGATGTTTAAACATTTGAACAGTATATGGTTTTGGTATGTATAGGTTCTCTACCGCCTGATTTTTGGTGCCACAGGGGTGGCCATGTGCTTTCTTTCTGCCCAGTGAGTCTGTTCCTAGTTCCGCCCAGGATTTTGGTCCTGCGATCCACGATCACATCCAACTTCAAGTTTCGGCTTCTAAAGCTGCACAAGATGTGGAATAGAAATCAAGAGATTCGTTTGGCAGCCCTGCCGTCTCGTTCGCGCGCCATTGATTCGCAAAAGGCAGACCTCCTTGGAACGTCCCCTTGTTCCAAATGTATCCAAATGTACTATAGCCCTAGCAGGTTGTAATGGATCAATATGATGAGATGAGGTAGATCATGGTAGAGACTTGGACCCTGTATAACCCTTTACAACAAGTTCTAGCAGTAGTTCTATTGGAACTCAGAGACACACACGTTTCCTTCTCCGCGCTGCTCGCGCTCGCGCGGCCACCAAGGCTCTCCGACCCTGCGGCCTCCGCGTCTCCGCTGGCCACCTTGACGGGCCTCTCCGTGCTGGATGGCCAGGGACCGTTGCCAATGCGGCCCATGTACTTCGCAGCTGGGGCGTAGTACTGAAGAAAGCCTAGCCGCCTTTGATTCGGCCGGTGGAAGAGGGTTGAAGCAGAAAACAGCACACGACGTGGTTTTTGTTTTCTTGAACACTTCAGTAGTGACCGCCGCCTCGTTGTTCTCAGTGATGAGTAGCTTAGATTTGAGTCGATAGGAGGACCAACACCTGGGAGCTTTGACCCCTGGTCGCAAGCGTCAAGGACCCGCAGAGGAGCCAATATTTGGCCTTCGCCCAGCTGAACACTGGAGGACCGGGACCAGTCGACCAGAGCGTGTCGACCGAGGGGTCCGGGGTGCAAAAGCGACGCTGCAAATCTGGCAGGGAGGGATCAGCACCAAGGCCAGCTGAAATGGCTAGGAACGCGTGGGATGGTAGCTGATAGAACAACATGTCGTAAGTCCTGCACCAAGTCTGGACTTCAGGTTTATAAAGGGTCATGACAGAAAGCAATGATCATGGCAGATCCTTGCAACCGGTCCTTCGACCCGTCACCAGGACGTTCGCGCTCCGTGCGTTTGGTCGCCTCCAAGAACGACCCGAATGCCACACTGCGCTTACGTGTGGATGGGACCCAGTTTGGAGCCCCAAGTGTTGGACAGGCACTTGGGGAGATATGGGGAGCATGTGGGAGCATAGATTGGCAACGTGTTTGGTTTAGACGTTGAGACCTTCCAGACCAATGGCCAAGAAGACCAATCAGAGGCTAATGTACAAGGGCAAGCTGGAAGCGCTCTTGTAACAAGCTCGCGTTGGGGTGTCAAAAGCAGGACCTGGACGCGGATCTCTTCGATTAAATACTAAGTTTCCAAGGCCACATGCAGACCGATGACCGTTGTTCAAATGTTAGGTTAAATAATGTTGAAAATTGCCTTTGGAGCATCTTTGAAGAACTGAATGGCCTTTGCAACCAAGTTTAAGATCACAGAGATCTTGCACTTATATATTTCCATTTTGCTCTAAGGTTTAGCCCTGAAGTCTTCCAGCATGGCCTCAAAGAACTTATTATATATACTATTATATATATAGAGTCGATAGGGCCCGATACGGGTCAGATGTTCATTAGCTTTGATCCATGCCACTCTGGATGCACCTCAAATCTCGGGTAGTCACCGAGGTGGGAGCCGCTTGAGTCGGGAATACGCACGAGGTGGCTGAGCCGGATGGGAACAGTTCTGAGTGAGGAAGAAGAAGAAGAAGAAGCAGAATCAAGAAGAAGTGTAGATGTTGAATGGACACAATTGCTACTCTTGCGATGCCGTTTGTTTCAGGAGTGTTTTTGCAAACGCTCTACTCTACTCTGATTACACCATCATCCAGCAGTGTCATTTGCATCAAAGGTGAGAGGCTGAGAGGTTGGAATTGGTCTTTACTTGTCTTCACTGAGGCTTTGACACTCATTCTTTGAGCTGAAGAGATACCGAGACTGGAATTGCGCTCAGGTACATCGAAGTTCCACGCCATGCCTGGCTTCAAGTGGAGATCGAAGTGGCATCTCCAACAACCGCAGTTTTGGCCTGGGAACCCGGTGAGAGTGGTGAGTCCAGCGGAGTTGGACTAGTGACTACTTGTAGGTGTAGAAGTCCTTGAAGAAGCGGAAAAAGAAGCATTCCAAAGCTCTTCATCGTGTTTCGATGTCCAATACGCGATGTGGTGCATGAATGCCATGTCGCGCAGGGCTTAGGCTTCTGCAGGGGCTCACACCCTTTCCCTTCGCGCTTCCGAACATCGTGCTTCGGGTGGAGCTGCCACGCCACTGGCGCTCGGTTGGCGAGTGCAAGTCCCGGTCAGTTTGCTCAGAAAAAGTCTGAGACATGGTTCATTTTATGTCTGAATTTTCTCGGGATTAGGAGTTTAGCTTGGGGGAGAAGTCAGTGGCTGGCTGGTTTTTGACCTGGAAACCTTCCTCAGTCGTTGGTATTTTTCAAAAGGCCCCTCCAAACCTCAAACTCTTCGGTTCAGCACTCTTTGATACGCTTTGCCGACCAGCCAAGGGGGGTTTTCGCTCGCGTGTTCACGCACGAAACCGACCGGCAGGTCTATGAGATCTTGATCACCCGCGAGTTGCTTTGCCACGTGATGTGTCGCACCTGCTACGGGCCCAAGGACACGCAGTGCTTGTCCTGCAGGGCACCGTTGCTTTTGAACAACGGAAGCTGTTCGCAAACCGTGTCTTGGCACCTGTGCCAGTGTGGCGTGGTAAGAGGGTTGAGTGTGTGTATGTGTGTGGACCGGTTGGTGAAGAGAGATAATTTAACTATATGTGTATATATAACATATATATATATATTACATTATTATATGGATATATATATATATAACGTTTTAAACTATATATTAGGCCATCATCAATCCCTCATATCCTTTCACCATTTGTGAGAGGTGGAATCAGAATAAATCAGATCTTGTTGGGATCACTCACACGTTCTTTGGTTTGGCTCTCTTTCAAGCTCAAGGCCGGGGCTCGCATGAGCCCATGTCTCAAGGCTTGTGGATGAACTTCGGAAGGCATACTCCGTCTGAGAACGCCAGGCCCTCTAGAGGCCTCTTCTAAGTTTACGTCATGTTGACGGAGAGACCCGTGTGATCAGTGACATGCGGCCCCATGGGCATGACTCCCCTAGCACCACCCAGCCCAGAGATGGCTCACAACATACCACGCGTGGGCGTCGACGACGGGCCCGAGGCATGTCCGCCAGGCAAGTACTACGACTGGAGACTCGGGATTGGAGACGTGCAGATGAGCTGGAACCGGCCCTACCCAGTCAGTGGGTAACCTTCAACCTTTTGGGGGGATTGGCTTCTCCACTAAACAAGAACATGCGTCCTGAGTGTCGATAGTGTTGCCATCAATTGCTATGGCATGAACGATAGAACAGGTGGAACAGATCAACGTTTTTTTCAGGGAAACTGAGGGAGTTAGGAAGTGACAGGCCCATTGACATGAGGAAGCTCCCAAGCACCATCAACCAGCCAAGGTCGAATGCTACATAGGTCTGTTTGACGCAGATGGTCCACTCCTCAAGTCAAAGTTAGTGTCAAAGTTAGGAGGTGCTACAGTATATTTACTGAATTATGTACTTTCACAGTCAAAGTTTATACTCACAGGTTCTGATAGAGTTTGCATGGCCTCTCTGTGTGCTCAGGACAACCTATCAATGCCAGCCTTGCCATGAGACCTGTGCACAGTGTGAAGGTGGAGTCGAGAAAAAGAGGGCGAGATGCGTCAGTTTGCTGATGGCAGGGTAGTTGTTCTGCTTGCATAGAATCGCTGGGAGACCTTCATGCCTAGCTCCACAACGTAGTGCTCACGGTAAGGTTCTGATCGTAGATGCCCCATGACGCTTGTTGGAGAGGCCCAGCATCATCGGCCTGCACCCAGTGCCCTGCCCTTTATTTGCTCTCACCGCCGGTGGGACAGGAGGAGAGGAGTTTTCTTCAGTGCTTCACAAAGACATTGAATCATTGGAGTGATGGATCCAAGTGCTTACCCATGCTGATTCTCCCACAGGATGCCCGCATGGCGCCCTGCGTGCTGCGCTGCTCCACTGGCCGCTTTGCACACCCCAAGAGCCGCCGCTGCCGAAAACCGCCCACAGCACCGGTTGCTGGCCTCGGGAATTTTGGAACCCGGGTCCGTCTTGGGAGATTGGGTGAGCATCGGAACCCGGGTGATCGCGGGTGTAGCAAGGACCCTATATAGGCCTGAGGCCGCATGCTGCCATCGCGCATGGAGCTATCAAGAGAACCAGGAGTACATAACATGTTCAGGTGGATGGAGTGCGATCGTCATACAGATGCGTTGAGTTGGTTTCCACATGCAGCTGGAGGCCCGTTCTTTGCATGTTGAGTGAACATTTTTGGTGACATGCAGTGAGCACTTCCGATGGGGCGGCAAGGCCAATGCCTGTAAGCAAAGAGCTGGTGGGCGACCCCCTGTGCAAGAAGTCCTAGGAAAAGCTTGGGGTCCTACCTATATACATATTTAGAGAGAGAGAGGGAGAGGGACAGAGAGACGTCCAACTTAATTTTACTCCGTTTTTGCACCAAAAAGCCCTTTGCAAATCCAACTTACAGCCTTCATCAGGAGCCAACTGCATAGGTTGTGCAAACTCTTAGGAAGCTTCAAAGAACAATTTTTGACATCAGGTGAAGAGCTTTTACCTCCAGTTCAAGTTCCGGAGCACATTTGAGGCACTTGTTGCACAAACAAGCTGAAGGGCATCAATGCATGGGGGGTGCCTTGGGAAATTATTCCAGGCATACCCTTACGTATTGGAATATTTTTGCTGGAATATTTTTTCTGGAATATTTTTCCATGCAGGTATGCCATACCCCACCGTGGAGCTTGTCGTGGAATAATTGTTTAAGGTATAAATAGGTTAAAGCGCTGTCCAAACTGAGCGATCATCTCAGAGGGATCCAGAGGGGTCCATATCAAATAGAGGTAAATTAATAAGTCGAATCAAAACAGTCGATATCAATCGATGTCGTCTTTTTGAATGCAGAAAGAAACTCTTGGACACAATAAGCTTTTGGATATGAGCTTGGGATGTTTGATTTTTGATTCAAATACATATATTGAAATGGATCCAACAGATTTTGGCAGTACATTAGGTGAAGAGACTGGGGATTGGTCAGTTTACAAAATATATTCCATATGTAATCTAGAGGTCACATACTGCTGGAATATTTTGAGAGAGACTTGGATGTGTGTCAAGTTGTTTCTGTTCAAGATTGCACGCTGCTTCAAAGCTTTCCAAGAGTGATGTCGTGACACCTTGGACTATTTACCTAAACCTATAGGATTATTATGTTAAGATGCCAGAAATTATTCTAGGAGGTTCCCACCCTGTGGAATAATTATCCAAATCGATGTTCAACCCTCCAGGAATAATAGATAAATATTCCTGGAGGTATCGACGGTCTGAGGTATCTAAGGGACCCCCCATATCAATGCATGCAGTCATGATTTCATTTGACAACCCACCCGATTCAATTCAACATGATTCAGTTCTTTTTCTGAAATATGATGGTATCAAGTTGCGGCGATCCACATCAAGTTCTATACCGTGATGGTTGCTCTTGGCAGGGGTGCGAAGCTGTTGTTCTATGGGCCTACCTTTGAATCGTTGCAGATGGACTCAGATGGACTCTTCTTTTCGATCGTGCGATCGTGCGATCGTGTTTCTTGGCAGATCTCGTAGGCCTTTGCCGGAGACGCCCTGATCCAAGCTCCTTGGATCAAGGATTTTGCATGACGATGGAGCTTGCAGACTTCAGCTGCGCCACGCTTCGTTGAGCCTCAACCGATGCGACCAGGCCCATGTTGGTCCGGTGCCTCCACCGGCGTTTGCCCCTTGCGGGTCCACCATATCCAACCCATGGACTAGTTCACTATGGAACCCCAGCATATAATATATATATATATATATATTATACCTATTTATTTATCCATACCTAGGATTTTGAGGTATATGTATGCTTCTCCAGGAAACACGCCCCCATCCAGTTGGAGTTTTGTGGCCCATGATGTCCTTGAGGAATCTGTGGTCAACACCACGGCCTTCGTCTTGGGACTCAGTTTGTCTGACGTCCGCGCCTACCGGCTGGAGCCTTTAAAGGCGTGGAGAGCGGTTCATAAGAGGGCTGCGGTTCCTTTTTTTCCGCCAAGGAGTTGCTGGAAAGGCATTTGGAAAGATTGTTGATGCTGTTAAGGACTCACATTCATCAGACAGGTGGTCTAAAGAGAGGTCTAGTGTTGTTTAGGGGTAAGCTACTGATGATCATCTTGCTGGTGGCCATTCAGACAAGTCATGAGAGGTAACAGAGGGCAAACCAAGAGGGACCTGCATTCATTCTTTGTGTATGTCTATTTTTCCAGGTTTGGGAGGTGCATAATGTTGCTGGAACATTGGCTTGCCCGATCCACAGAATTAGGTCTTCGCCTGGTTTGATGCATTCTTTAGCAGAGCAGGTGCCAAGCCCCAGGTTGTTTCTCACTGTTTTATTTATTGTAGGAGCTCAACGGCATCATGCTTGAAGACTATTTGCCGCAGATGATGGTAGAAGTGGTGTCACCCTTCCTCCTCAAGGACCGAACGTGCCCTCGCATCAGTGGCAGACCTATTTTGGCTGTAGATTTTGCATTCAGACATTCACATGTACAAACACAATCACCCAGAAACTGCTAGAAAATTCGCATCACAAGAAATGAGTCATTGTACTGAGGTGAAAGAGTGTTGTGCTTTCTGCCCGCCACCCCACCCCGATGCCTGCTTGCCATCCCGATGCGCGGACGCCAGGATGAGGCGGACGCCATCTTGGTGGACTTGTGGTTCGGAGCTTTTGAGGCGACAGAGCTGGCCATCCCGAAACGATCCAGCTGGCCGTTTGAACATGGCTTGTTTCAAACAACCGGGCATTCCTGGGGGAGGTCCTTGTCCTAAGTAGGAACATGGAAGCGCAAGACATTAGCTAATTAGCTGCGAATTGAGTGCCATCTATAGCTAGGCCCTACCGCCTCATGATCCTCTCTGCCTCTACCAGGTGCCCCTGGATGAAGTCACCAGCTTCACCTGGGACGAGGTCCATCCACCTTTGCCGCCTCTGCCGCTGGAGCCGTTTCTGCCGGTTTGGCTCTGGGGGCTCATCACTTCAGCCTCCTCAGCGGTCGTGATGTTGATCCCCCTGCTGCTCGGTCGGGTGAGCGTCATGACTGGCATGACTTGTCGCTAAGGGTTGTGTTCAACAGCTCAAGTTAGACAGAAACCAGAAGCATTCTGAATGCGATGGTCAAATTGGAGATGGAGAGCTCCTCACCAAGCAGATCTGAACCGGTGGCAAAGTCATCCAAAGTCTTGGTTTTCCACATGATGAACCAACCAAACAGCTTTAGGATCCTTTCGGTGGCCACTTGGGTGCCACTCACCTCAGCCCAGTGCCCAGGTA